>OZ010583.1:106090174-106180174 GCA_963932145.1 Acanthosepion lycidas | reverse complement strand
AAACCCCACGAAACTCCGTTTCCTTTTCTAACAGAAGTGTATCCTCGCCAATGACAGCAGATTAATCCGACTAGCTTGAAAATGGAATCCTAAATATGGTGTCTCTAGAAAAAGAGTGTATCTCCAACAGCTTCCATTCAGTAAAGTCAGAACGTATATATTCGTTCCTTTTTCTCATTATTTCTTGTGTAGATATGTATCATAATTTCTCTGCGTGGGACAAAGCATGTTTGAAAATCCTTTTCTTTCAGTTATTCAGTTCCGCCCGGTAAATAAGCCTTTATTATTTCATGGATACAATAAACCCCATAATGGGGGAAATGCAAATGAGAGAATATTCACTTTCTTCAATAGATTATACATTATCAGGTTTACTATGACATGACCTATTAACAGCTATAAACTTTCGTTCAACTTTGAACTTTGCATTCAGATTTCAATGCCACACGTTGCGTCCTCTGTTTAAACCCTTCCCAGATGTTTTCATTGTTGTATTACTTTGAGTTTGGTATCTCCAATATGTAATTGCTATATTAGGTGGTTTATTTTGCTAACAAACATGAATTATGACTTCTTCAAATTGATGTTTATTTCTTTCTTTCTCGATTTATTATATAAAAAAATGCTAAGACAATACATTTGAAATGAATTTTAAAATGTATTTTACGATACAAACTCTACATATAAAAATATTATAGTCTGGTGCTCCCTTTGTACGCCTCGAGGTCCTCGACAAAATCCAGAAACGAATCTGCAAGATGATAGGACTTGATCCGACATCTAGTCTACAATCGCTCTCCCACAGACGTAGATTCCCTCTGTCTCTTCTACACATATTTCGACGGCAAGTGTTCCAACGAGCTACTTTCGCTGGTTCTTGGGCTGCATTATTTTAAGTGAGCTACCAGGCTAGCATCTCGGTCCCACTCTTTGACTATCAAAATGGTTATATGTAACCGTCTTTTGTACTCAAACAGCTTCTTCCCCCGCACTTTCTGCACTCTCTGTAAAACTCCCTTCTCCTTACTTATTTACCTGATGATTATAGTCTTCAAATATTCAAATGTAATGTCAATCGACATCTGACAGCCTGAGCTTTTTCCCCGTCCTTCTCTGTATATTTTCCTTAAACATGCCTCTTTACGCTTGTTCTCAATCCTATGTAACCTCTTGCTCGCTAGTGGGACTCCTGTTTTGCTTGAGGTGAATTGCTTTAAAAAGAAACCATAAAAAACTTGGATATTCAAACCCTCACATATCTTAAACCCTTTACGAAGTGTTATGGGTGATAAATTATTTAAAAATGCTACTGCACCTTTCGCTATTTCCATCAAAAATATTCAGACGAACTACATCCCTTTACTCCACTAGTTCTAACCTTCATAGCTAAGACCTGTCACGCCAGGTACACTCTACCAAACCACTTTTTACCTTGGTATTTCATAAGTGAGAAATAGGTTCTACGCTAAGAGCTTCTCATGGACCGTTATTTTGAGGAAAAGACTGCTGACAGGATGCTTCCCCGTCCAGAAACAAACTTAAACTCATCAAGTCTTGGTTTAACCGTTATATTTTCCATCTATACTCATAGTGCCTCTGACCTCTTTCGTTTAATGCTCACACAGAAGAAAACTCCTTCGGTACCCTTCTCCCTCGAATGACAATTGTGTCTTGCATAAGGTGGTTATTAGTAAAAATGACGAAACGTCCATAACTTAACGCTACTATACCGCTATTCGAATGCAAGTATTCAGACAAGATACGTTTCTTCGTTTCACCATTTGTTATATTTACAGCTTGAACGCGTCACGCCACGTCCACAGGGTTGAATAATCATCATTCCCCTCGTATTCCATTAGAAACATCGACAATCAACAAAACAACTTCATTTATACTCACAAGAGGCAACTTCTCTGATCACTACTGTCCTATATTTCCTCGTTATCTGCGGCTATTTCCTCCGCTTTAGCCATAATCAACCTTATTCAGTAGGGTTTTAGTGGATATTGGCTCCTATATTTGTTGAAGATTTATTAACAAAATAAAGCTGGGTCTAAGCGATGTAAAGAAGAAAATCTATACCTGCCGTATCAGTGGGGGGGGGTCAGTGAAACACGAATTTAAACGAAAGACAGTGTCATTATAAAATGACCAGGACCTGAAAAAAAAGCTTAGCACAGTAATCATGATGGTAGAATCGCTTGGAATTGATCTAATATCTTTCGAATTTTGCATGGAATTTTAAAAAGAATTGTTTAAAACATCGAGGATCCAGGAAAATAAATAATGAACATTCAAAGAAACTAGCGATGATTCAATAGCATGCGAAACCAACAAACATTTGAAAAGAAAATGCAAATATGAAAGTCATGTCGATACACAAACATTGCATCCAAATAAACAAGATTTGCAGATTATATCTAAAAAGAAAAGCTGAAGGAAGCTAAGAATCAGAGACTGTGTGTTTGAAAAATGGCCAGAATATAAAGGTTTCAACACAGAAATATGTACATAGAATATTATTTTAAAAAATACCGGCAATGATGAGAAAAGGAATATTTAGATAGATTCATATTGAGTATTTAAGAGGCAGAGTAAATACGGTTGGCTAATATTATGAACATGGCTACGCAGATGAGGCCAAAATAATGAAATAGAACTCCATATAAAAACAAGCGAAGTTTGATTAAATCCAAATCAAAATATATGCCTTTTTAAATTACTTTTTTAATTTTTTTTTTTTTTTGCTGCAGAGAAAGACGGTCAATTAGCCATGAATATCGCAGCCGACCTCGTAAAAAAAGACGATAGAGTGGCAACATTCCTAAGCTGGGAATTTAAAAAAATTGTATTCCTCTATGTAAATAAATTGTATAAGCACAAACTTGTGACTCTAATATAAAAAGAAAAAGAACGCAATATTTTTGGATTTGAAATCGGAGACCATGCCACCTCCGAGGCAAGAAGATTAGACCGAATAATTGTGAATAAGGAAAAGATAACATTTTAGGTCGCTGTGCCGGAAGATCTATGAATGAACGGAAGGTGATTGAAAAATTAAAGAAATCCTAGAACATTATCAAGGAGATGAGAAAGACAGGAAGGTTTGAATCCTAAGAGTATTTGGGACTGAGCCAAGGTCATAGGAATCAAAGCTGGATGAAATGGAAACCCTAGGCGGATAGAAGCCGTACAGAAAACGATATTGAGGCGGTAGCCGAGAACATTGAGAAAAATGAGAGGATTTGTTTTAATCATTTCACCCTAATTTAGGCAAAAATGCCACCAGGACGCAAGGTTTGATGAGTGTTAGAGAATATGTGAAAAACTACTATTAAGGAGAGAGGACAAAAAAAAGAACAAGAATTAAGAAGACAGAAGATAATTACTGATAATAAATTTCGATATTTGAAGAACAAATTTAACAGGAAATGAAGAAATAGGAGAAGATTTCCAAAATCGACAGAACAGAAAGGGTATCATGGAAATTACGGTTACATCTGGCAGACTTTTCCACTGTAAAATGATGAGACCTTGCCGCCAATCTAGTACTGCCCTTAAATTCCCGTCAGGGCGTGGTTGATCACGGCTCTTACAAACAACCTACCCCTTGTTTTCTCTTTTTGCTATGCCTCTCAATGCCACTATCATCACTCATACACACCACCTTCTACTAAGTCACGTACAATAAATCACCCCTTTGAATTTTCAGTTTTCCAATCCCGTGTTCTTTGTTAATGCACCCAATACATTTTGGCTGTCATTTTCTGATTCAGTGTAAAAATGTGATTTGATGGTTAAGTAAACTAGAATCAAGCAGACGCGGAAGTTTAAATGCCTGGGAAGCGTCTTGACAGAGGACGGTAAGTGCGACACTGAGATCCGCAAACGTATTGGAATGGCCAAGGACACATTCTAAAAGCTGGGCAGAGTACCACGAGACAGGAGGATATCTTTGGTAACAAATAAAAGAATACTGAGCTGTTGCGTGACATCTATCCTTTTTTACGGCAGCGAATGTTGGACGATTTCCTCAAAGATGACGAAGAGACGCGAGGCGACAGATATGTGGTTCTACAGAATGATGCTAAGGATATCATGGAACGAGCGTATGAGCAACGATGAGATCTAAGAGAGCTAGCATAGAAACAGGAGGCTTATACTTAACATCATGAAGAGGTAGCTGAACATTCTGGGATATTTAATGAGGAAAGAGGGCCTGGAGAATCAAAATACTCACGGGACGAACAGAGGGAAAAAGAGACAAGGAAAAACAACATGTGACATGCCTGGCAGACTTAAGAAAGTGGATGACAGAACGGTGTTTGGGTGAGGAAGGAGAGGGAAGGAACTTGTTGAGAGCAGCAAGGGATAGAGGGAAGTTGAGAGCTATGATCGCCTACGTTCTGAAAGGACATGGCACATATAAAGTAAAGAAAGTATATGATTTCCCTTTTGCTGCAATTTTATTAAAACATTATTTCGTGCAGGATATGACGATAAAGGACAGCTGACAGTAAGGCCTCCAGTCGAAAGATTCGAGATTTTGTGGACTCTGGTACCATCTCTTAATTGCTGTTGTTCTCAGGTCCTGTTATGATCCCAGCTATGGGCAAAGTGAACCACCAAAAAGTATTTTGTTTGTCATTTTATTATAAAAAGGCGACAAGAACTGCAACACTAAAAAATATAAAAATATATAATTATAGTAAAATTATGAAAAATAAATTTTATGACACATACACACACACACACACACACACACACACACAGATATATATATATAAATATATATATATATATATATATATATATATATATATATATATATATATATATATATATATATATATAACATACCTATGCCCTGAAAGTATAAAGTTATGTACAAAATATATATAGGAATAAAGTGTCGCTGCTGATACTTGAGTTTGAACATGTATCGTCGGTGAACAAACATGGCCGATCCCATTAGTGAATTAAGTAGACCACGTGACCATAGAGAAAAAGTATATATGGGAAGTAGCGTGTCTATAATTGATCGTTATTTCTATTCTATCATCTATTACTATTACGATCGCTATCCCGTTCTATACTCTACTACTATACGGGCCGCTATTCTCTACTCTATTCACTATACTATTCCTCTATTCGGATCACTACGCGGATTACTGTTTCAGCGAGTATTATTGAGCAAGTACTTTTTGTGTGAGTGGTATTAAACGGCGTCTGACACCATCATTGTTCAACGGCGTACTATAGTTGTATCTGCGATTAGAAAGTCTCTACTAAAACGAGCATTACGAAAGTGAAAACGAGTATTCGTTGGCATCACCAAG
The DNA here is from genome assembly GCA_963932145.1 of Acanthosepion lycidas. Classification (NCBI taxonomy): domain Eukaryota; kingdom Metazoa; phylum Mollusca; class Cephalopoda; order Sepiida; family Sepiidae; genus Acanthosepion; species Acanthosepion lycidas. The sequence continues at coordinate 106,174,835 of OZ010583.1, read as the reverse complement.
GTAACAATGAGTGTTCCTTGAAAGCATAAAGTTACGTACATAATATTTAAATTCCAGGATTAAATAACAGATAGACGTCGTTATGCCACCAAACAAATCGTATAGAATTATCTGTATCCTTCTGGAAAACCTTGTTGCTTCTGGCTCCAGTTTTATCTTTATCTCTCGGGAGATTGTCCAGTATTCACTGGCATATAAGAGGAAGAATATCATATAGTTATCCAGCACTAATTTCTTTGTTTCTAACTGTTGTGGATTCCGCGTGAAAACCCGGTCTCCAATAAATGACAAACGCAAGTATTTAAGCTAAGAAATTATATGTATTTACACAAAATACAAAAGGTAATGGTGTTAGTAAAATCCATGAACGCCGGTTAGTATTAATCAAAGATCGCTATATACAGTCTCAAAGTAAACTTCCTTTGAGTCGGGCGTCCTTGTAACTGACTTCTAACGTCAAATCAATCACAGTGCCTATGTACTTTCCACTCGGTTCCTCCACCCTGTTCCTCTACACTCAGACTCACTGACTGACTGACTGTGGCTATTTTATGGCAGCAGGACGAGTCCATTTATATCAGAAAAGGGTGGACCCCATAATACTAACGTTGTTTAATGTTTCTCGGCACATTGCTTAGATTATGGAATGCCTCTCCCGCTCGTCTAATGCGTGTTTGGATTTCGGGGTCACATTTTCGGTTCTTTATTAAAAAGATCTATCAGATATTTAAACTTCTGTACTTGTTTGATGTTGTCATCATCCCAAATCATAGCTCGTGTATTAAGCTTGCTCTCTATCTTCCTGACTTCTTGCATTTCATGTTTAGTCCGTTTCTCTAGCTTTATTTTGCTACATTGTCTCCGAGGTGCTGGTATTTCTTTCCATATTACTTATCAACACATTACCATCTACGTATCTGATATTAAAATTACGCCCGCCGATAATAAATACTGGTAGGGGTCTTCAAATGACTAAGGATAATTTCGTTATAGAATAAATCTGGAGTGAAGACACATCCTTATATTCCACAAAGTTACCAAGGTTTCATCTAAGTAGATCGTCACGAAAGGCTGCCTTCCCTGACGATCCGCTTAGGTGAAACCTTGGTAGGTTTTTCTGGCTCTCTATGTTCAACTATATATATATATATATATATATATATATATATATATATATATATATATATATATATATTGAACAATAAAAAATATTAAAAATTTAAAATCTTCAGACACACTGGGTTGTAGATTAATATTCTTTCGTTTTTTATTATTTCATTTAGATTCCTCGAATAGTTTCGGCCAAAATGGCCATCATCAGGAGAAGAAATATTTCTGCTTGCTGGTAGCAGTGAACTACAGAAATGAATGTGTTGTGTTGATGAAGAAAATGAACTTTTGTCTGTAGTTTTCATTTGCTTTTTTATTTTTGTATCTTTTTAACATGAATCTTTTAACATTCCTTGTGTTGGTCAAACAGTCTTTTTTTAAGTTGTTATTTGAGATAAGAGATGGGTGGATCCATGCTGCTCTGAATTCCCCTGGTCAGTTGGACAGTTTTATTGATTCCTGGAGAAGGAATGTATCTCTGTTAATTGTGTGTGTATGTGTGTTATTTGGTTCTTAGGGAGTGAGTGAGTATGATATGTGTAAGCGTGTATATTGCTGTGGGTGTGTGTTATCATTTGGCTCATTAGGGAGTGAGTGAGTATGATGTTTGTAAGTGTGTATGTTCGTGTGGGCGTGTGTATAAATATGAGGCCTCTGCATCTCTGTAAACATGTCCGTCTTGTGTGGGTTAGAAATATGGGTAGGTTTTGATTTGTAGGCTTATATATTAATGCTTTCTATATTGTTAAATTTATGGATTAGCCCGGCTGGATAGTTTGTTTTTAGACGTTGTATCCACTTATTGTCATGGAACTCTAAAATCTTTCTAATGTTATCTGCTCTGAACTTTTCCATTCTCTCAATTATAGTGAATTTGGCATGGGTTTTGAAATCGTGTTTTTCTAGGCGAAAATGTTGTTCTACAGGTAATAATTTTTCATGGGGAGTCGACCTAATTCGATTGCGATAATTATTAATTTAGTAGTGAAAGGGCCATTCAGATTTTCCTACATGTTGTTTCTGGCAAAGTGTGCATTCTAGGAGGTAAATTATGTTATGATTTCTACAGTTAGAATGGTGGTAGATTTTGAAAATACAATTAGTAACTGAGCTAGTGAATGAATTCGTGTGTCTAATATGGTTGCGACATAAACTTCTTTTGTTGTTACATGGTTGGGAAAACCCTGTTGTTTTGTTGTTAGTTTATTACGGATTACGCTGTATCCTGCAATGTGGTTACTAGCTATGATTTATGTTAGGTTCTTAGGTCGACGATATGCTAGAGAGCCCGGTTCCTTAAACATTTTTTTTAGGTTTGGTTTGAGATATATTATTTCCAAGCGACTTTTGATTATTTGGGATAGTGGAGGGAGAGTGGAGTTGAAAGTGGTTATTAAAGGAATGCGGCTAGATTTATTTTTAATCTTGTACATTAGGGTGTCATCTCTAGGTGTGGAAATTGCTTTATTTATTTGTTCCCTGATTAGGTATTGTTTATAGACACGTGTTGTGAATTTATGCTCCAGATTTTCAATGCGTTTATTTAATTCTTCATTGTTGGAACATATCCTTCTGAGTCTAAGTGCTTGTGAATAGGGAAGGTTCTCTTTGATGTGTTTAGGGTGGGAAGACTTAAAGTGTAGATAGTTGTGGGTGGCGGTGATTTTAGTGTGTAGTGTTGTTTGTAGTTTCCTGTTTTCATCTATGTAAATGCGGGTGTCTAAAAATGTTAATGATGTAGATTTTTCATAGTCAAACTTAATTGAGTCATGCACTGTGTTTAAGCTTATGAGGAATTGGATAAGTTTGTTGTCACTACCCGTGAATACAAAGAATATATCATTGATATATCTCGCATAGAATACGCAGTCGCCACCAATGAGGGGATAGATATGGTACTCCTCAAATTTTCCCATTAATATTGTAGATATGATGAAGCTGCAATGATGCCCATGACACAACCTCTTACTTGAAGGTAAAGTGCTCCATTGAAGTAGAAATATCCAATGTAAGTACATGCTCCATGAGTTTTATGATAACTTCTTGCGGAGGTCAAGTTTTCTTCTTTTAGTAAGTGCTTCCTGAAGGGCGGTTCGATGTGTTTAATGTTTGAATAGAGTGACCTTACGTTCATAGTCACTAGAATAGATGTCTGGAAGTGTATGTATGTGATTAATTTTGTACAGTAGATCTGTTGTGTCTCTGATGTAGGATTTTACTCCCTTAGCTAGGGGTTGTATGTAATGGTCTACGTATTTGGAAATGTTTGTTGTGTGGCAGTTGAACGATGAAATGACCGGCCTTCCTGGGTTGTTGTGTTAGTGTATTTTAATTATATATATATATATATATATATATATATATATATATATATATATGTCAGACGATCACTAATGCATAAAACCCAGGGTTACAAATTCACATCAATCCTACCAAATACGTTATATATTTATATACACACACTTTTCACACACATACACTCCCCCATATATATATATATATATATTATTTTCAGGCCCATACACTCCCCCATATATATATATATATATATATATATATATATATATATATATATATATATATATATATATATATATATATATATATATATATATATGTATATGTATATATATATATATATATATATATATATATATATATATATATATATATATATATATATATGATGTCACACCTTATGAAATGGACAAAGCTCGACAATTATTTTAAGACATTTTATGTTTATAATAATATATATATAAAAATAATGTATAAACATAATATATATATATATATATATATATATATATATATATATAGATATAGATATAGATATAGATATAGATATATATATATATATATTTATATATACACACACACACACATATATGTCACACACTGGGACGGCCAGGGATAGATTGATCAGGAAGTGGCCGTCGTGCATCATGGTCGTCGTATTTCGACAGTGATGTATTTCCTTTTTCTGGGTTTTGGTTATCAGTGAAAAACTGCGAAAATTCAAGAGAGAGGCACAAGAATTTTGAAACGTCGATATTCCTCCCATATCCAGGTTATCGACCGACTAAGAAGACACGCGCAAGAACGCTGAGCCAATGTGCGACTGCGTTCCTCTGACGTCATAACTGATAATGACTTTTAGAATCTAGGTTGCCATCATTCTCTACTAATAAAACGAAAAACAAAAAGAAATGGTCCTTTTCGTTGATACCGTTTAATGTAGTAGCGTGGGGGCCAAGAAACAATACAGAATCCAACAAAAGTTAATAGTCAGAAAAAGACAGAGCCACAAAATAAAATAGCAAATAAGACTGAATGTTGAAATCTCAGGCATATTAAAATTAGTTTAGGAGGTTAAGGTGATATTCTTAAGTTTTATTGTGAGCCTGGATTTAATAATTATATAATGAAACCTTCAATGCTGCCAGAAATAGAATTATTTTGCGATTTTCTATCATGTTGATTAACTGTTAACGTGATAATAAACAGAAAAAAACTCAAACTTTTGCTTTGAGGAGGAACAAACCTGAAAACAAGAAATTTGTTTCACAGTGTGAACTCAGCTTTCATTTTGCCAGGAAGTGCACGATGTTTGTGTAAACGCATTTTGCAGGCAACGTTATTTTTTTTTAATGTAAATTATCAGTGCCTTCGTTCAAAATGTTTAAGTCAAAGATTAATGTATCGAAAAATAAGAAAAATAAAAATGTTTCATCTAAATCAGAAATCTGGATTTCTTTCTTTCTTTTCTTTCTTACTTTACTTCGTTGTCCATTTTTCATTATTATTTTCATCTTTTTTTTTTTATTATTTTTTCATTTTTCTTATTTTTGCATGCTATATTTCATAATTTAATTTTGCATTTTTGCTCTAAGATCAGATTTCTTTTTCTGGGAAATATTTCTTTTTTTTCTTCTGATTTTTGCTGCATTCTTTTCAAAGTGTGACCGAGGTCGTCACCCTTCCAGTAGGATTATCGAGTGAATTCACGTTATGCATTCTGTGTAGAGATTTCGATCCCCTCCTGTACCTTTTCTCATAATTAAGCTTCTACTTAATAACTAATGAGTTACTCTTTAGAAATACCGTTTATTTTGTTGTTTATTGATTGTTGAACCTTTTCCGGTTTTCTGGTTTCCATTATTCTTGACTTCCGCCTTCACAAACGATAATCCCTGGCATAATTACAATAGAACTTAAGATAAAAAGAAAATCTAGTATGTATTTTCAAGCATATGGCGACCTCTAACGACGTAATGTTGAGTAATGTAATGAAGGAAGGCAAAAAGAAAGAAATAAACCTGAATTTCAAGAAGAGAGAATGTATTGTTGCCAGTAAACGAAAGATTTGTTTGTTTGTTTGTTTGGGTTTTATGGCATATCAACCACTGTGGGTTATTCAATGCCAAATCCAGTTTATATGAATTTTAAATGTCTATTTTGTATGGAATAAAAAATGTATAGCTGACAACATTACTTCTTTCTACAAAAAAATGTATAGCTGGCAACATTATTGTTTCAAAAAAAAAACGTATAGCTGGCAACATTATTCCTTTACAAAAAAACGTATAGCTGACAACATTACTTCTTTCTACAAAAAAACGTATAGCTGGCAACATTTCTTTTACAAAAAAACGCATAGCTGGCAACATTACTTCTTTTACAAAAAAACTTAGAGCTGGCAACATTATTGTTTCAAAAACTTAGAGCTGGCAACATTATTGTTTCAAAAACTTAGAGCTGGCAACATTATTTTTCTGAAAACATTATCTGAGACCTTGCTGTTGGATGCAGTTTATCACCATACCCAGGATGCGGATGTAGTTTACCGTCATACCCAGGACGCGGATGTAGTTTACCGTCATACCCAGGACGTGTAAACGAAAGAGTGGAACACAAAAATTACAAATTGGGGATGGCAGAATAAAAGATGTACTATAATTTAGATATATGGGAAGTGTTTTAACAGAGACAGGTAAGTGTGACACTGCAATCCGAAGGCATATTTGGATAGTTTAAGATGTCTTCCAAAAGACTAGCAAAAAATGAAGAAGCAGAAAAATGTCGTTAGTAACAAAGAAATGAGTACTGACATCTTAAGTCCTTTTTTATGGCAGAGAACATTGGAAAATGTCCTCACAAATGAAGAAGAGACTACAAACAACAGAAGGATGCTGAGAATAAGATGGACCAAACATCTATGCAACAAGGAAGATTTGGAGAAAATTGGAACAAAAAGCACACATATTTAACAGCAGAAAGAGAGAGTTGAAATTTCTAGGAGAAATAAAGCTTGAAAAATTTGATACTCACAAGACAGATTGAAGGTAAAAGGATTGGATAATAACGACGCATAGCCTATCTGGCGAGATTTGGTTTGGTTTGGTTTACGGCATAACAATTCAATGGGTTAATTAATACCAACAAGATTATAATTGCTGGCGATATATTTTTTTCACAAATAGATTGCTTGTAATAATGTTTTGCTGGTAATAATTTTTTTTCAAAAATTATTGCTGGTAATAATATTTTACAATGTATTTCAGGTATTAAAACCTATTTTTATACTTCATAGTGTTTCAACCAACAAATTGGGAGTTAATTATTTACCCATATCTGGAAACCTCAAAGATGCTACCGCCTCGGGTCAGGGTGGATCTGGAAACAAAATCAATTAAGCGGTGGTTTCTCGTACCTCAGAAAATCCTGATCAGATGTAGTTTATCGTCGTATATTGTTTATTGTCATATCGAGGATGGGGGCGAGTTTGAGTAAATGAATAAAAGAATCGCATTTAGGAGAGATAAAAAAAAATATTAAGAACTACAAAGGGCAGAAATTATTTTAGAAACATGTTCGCCAAAGCTCTGAAAGAATGATTGAGTGACGGACTAATTCGTTTTCTGTGGCCTTTATACACATTGCAAACTATTTAAAGTCCGAAAATATTTTTGAGCTAATATTTCTTAGATTTTGAAGAGATGGATTTCCGTTACTGAGATTTTGTAGAGAATAATGCTGGTCCCATGAGTGTGAGTCTGAAGAGGAAATGGCTATATTGTTTTTTTTTTTAGATTTTGTAGTGAGAGATGCTGTTTCCGTGTGAGAGAATTTGAGGTGGGTAATTTTATTTCAACGTTTGAGATATTATAAAGCAAAATGCTATTTATGAAAAAATTATTTTCCATAACTGTGATCTCCATTTATGGGTTTTGATGAGATTAATATTGTTTCTATTTTGGAGATATTTATAAGTTAATGCTATTTTTATTTTAGAGATTTTGATGACAGTAATGCTATTTCTATTTTAGAGATTTTGATGAGAGTAATGCTATTTCTATTTTGGAGATTTTGATGACAGTAATGCTTTTCCTATTTTAGAGATTTTGATGAGAGTAATGCTATATCTATTTTAGAGATTTTGATGAGAGTAATACTATTTCTATTTTGGAGATTTTGAAGAGTGCAAGACTATTTGTATCTTGGAGATATTCAAAAGTGAAATACTATTTTGAAGAGATTAATGATATTTCATTTATTGGGATATCAAAGAGGGAAAAGCTATTTCTTTTTGTTAGAACTGCTGTACAGTAAAAACATAATTTTGTTTCCTTCTCTGAAACATAAAAAAAGGAATTTAAGAAGCAGAAGCAAACTCTGTTTGAACAGAAGCTAATGTGACAAACCTGTGCATCTAAATTAGAAAGAGGTAATCATCTCTCGCAACCATATACTCTAGTGAGGAGCAAAAAGTTAATAGACCTCACATTTTGCAGCTGCTCGAAGACTCATTCGATGTGCCTGTCGTTTTAAGAGTTGCGTTGTTGTCAGTACTGTCAAGATGCCCTTTCTTCGACATCATTAAAAAATATCGTGAAGAAAATTTCTGGCACCGACCTCTTGAGATTTAACACAGATGCACTGTCTAAAATTGATATGACAGCCTATTTCGCAGAAACCAAGTCACAATTTTTAGAACTGAAAGAAAGTATCAGAATGAGAATATCTAAGTTTATATATATATATATATATATATATATATGTGTGTGTGTGTGTGTGTGTGTGTGTGTGTGTGTGTGTGTGTGTGTGTGTTAGGCATCAAATTCTCTTTTAGGCATGTCTGATTAAAAAAAAATTTCTGACATTATGTCAGCATATTTTTACCCCAAAAAACAGAATGAAAATATCTAAGCTTATATATATATATATATATATATATATATATATATATATATATATATATATATATATATATATATATATATAAGTGTGTGTCTGTGTTTAGACAACAAATTCTCTTTTAGACATGTCTTATGAGATAAATTACTCACATTATGTCTGCTTATTTTTACCAAAATTATTTCATACTCAGGAATAACCTTCTGTGCATTGCAACTAATAATGTGAGAAATGTGCTATAACTGTGAAAATCGCTCTCATTTCCCAAGTACTTTCGATCTTCTTCTGCGATCATCTTCAGGGCTGCAAGTAGTAATACAAAACTGTTCGTTCTTCAGAGGTGCAAGTAGTAATATAAAACTGTGTGTTGCTATACATTACTGTATTTTTATTTCTTTTTTGCTTTTAAATGCAACGCTTAATAATCATGTTTAGCGTTCATTAGGACGTGAAAAATTATCCACTATGCAATTTGTTGGAATGCCAAGGTCACGCGCGCATTAAAGCGTGAAAAGCTCTTCCTTTTAGAGGCGTTTCAGAAATTTACTACAGTATTCGTAGCTGATTCTATTCAGAGTCGGTTTCAATTTTTTAATACAGATTAGTTCGAGGTTCTGTAGTTTCAATGGCGGATATTGTTTTATCTCAAGACACACTCACACCCACACACACACACACACACACACACACATATATATATATATATATATATATATATATATATATATATATATATATGAATATTATATTATGTTTATGCTCTACTTTTGTATCGAGCACTATTTTTTTTAAATAATAACAAAAAATACTAAAGAACTTTGGATTATTTACCTAACGAGTACTTTCCTATTTTCTATATATTTTTACACAGACACACACATAGAACACACACATATACACACACACAAACACACACACACATATATATATATATATATATATATATATATATATATATATATATATATATATATGCGTGTTCGCGCGCGTGAAATAAAATGTAAGAAACAAATTTATGTCATATGAGAAAAAGACAACAGACCAATAAATATTTTTCGATAAGTATATAAAAATAGAAATTCTTAAAGTAAATAAGTAAGAAAAGCTATCAGCACAAATCCATGGCATTTACGAAAGATATAAATGAAAGCTAAACTACAATCCATAATCAGAATTTAATATGTATATAATAAAATATCAAGAAAACTATCATAAAAACCTTTAAATACTTAACAAATTTATTAATAAAAGCTCATTTATTAAATAGTTTTAAACAAAGTCGAAATCTATCGCTAAAAACTAATGAAGCGGGGAGAATATATAGGTTGTCCAAAATGGCTCTTTATATTTAAAAAAAAAATATTACAAAGGTAATTAATGAGATATCCTAATCAGATTTGTTCTTTGTACTCTGTAGTAATCAAAGTTTTCAATCACATTGCATCAGTGCATTTCAGGTAACCTGTGGATGGAAAAGGTACTGTTAAATGAACCCCTAACATTCCCAAACCGGTTGATTGGTCCCAAATCCCTGGCTACCTCGTTCACCAGATATCACTCATATGGACTTCTTTGTATGCGGTTATGTTAAAAATATCGTGTATCGAACAAAGATAAGGGAAGTTACTGATCTAAAGCAAAAGATCGCTGATGCCATTTCTACTATTGATGAAGCTAAGCTGCAGGGAACCCTGGCAAGATGTCGAGTACCGTTCGATGAGCTTCGTGCAACTAATGGTGCTTAAAAGAGGTGTAATAAATTAATTCCTCGTTTTAAAATGATTCCCACATATCTGTCTGTTCATTTGCTTTTGTTATAATTTTGTTTTTAATAGTGTAAAGAGATTTTATGGACATCCTGTCTATCTTCGTCGGTTTTATCCTAGAATTACGTTTGTCCTCGCTCATCGCTTCCTTTATGGTGGTGGTTATCATGACAAAGCAGATCAATTCTTACATTGAAAGGTTGACAGCATTTATAGAATAGTAATGTTGGTGGAGAACGAAGTTGACTTTGTCGAGCCTTTCTCTCCCGCTCTTTGATTACTTATTTAGGTTCTGTGGTGAAGGAACACCGCCAGTTGGTACGGTATTCGCTTGTGTTTCATAACGACACAGTCTGGTGTCTTTTTCTATGCTGCTTTGAGTTGGCCTTTGTATCTTCGAAGAGAGCAACACCATGATCTTTTAACCGAAGTCAGCTCGCTGAATAAGACTTGATGGGGAAATCTTAACTCTTCCATTCCACGTTTATCACGATCAGTCATTCTATGCTTTGGCACAACATGCATAAATTAATATTAACAACACTGATCAGAATACTGTTATCTATAACTATATAGAGCTACTTTTTTTTACAAAGACACAGAGTTTAATATAGTATAACAACAGTTATTTATCTAATATCGTAAAACGGATAACCTTTTTCATATCAAAATTTATATTCAAATATTATATTACATTTTCATCTATATATCAACGAACATGAAGTGCAGGTTATGTAATAATTATTAATTCCGAAAGAAAGATCGGAGCCATAATTGGAATTCCATTTGAATTCGTTCCATTCACTTTCGCGTAAATACTCCTGGAAAACGCATAGACACTTCCGTCCACCCTAGGGCAGAATGAGCTTTGTAGTCGGGGTTGGCAACGTGTCTAGAAGAAGACAATGCTGAGTTGAAAAAAAAAATGTATTGAGTCCTTGCGCCGTATGTACTGCACTGCCATGAAAATTATTATAGACTTTACAATTAATTCCACGCCAGGTTGGGGTATCTATGATCTCCACTGAGTCCACCGAGAAGCAAATGCTTTACATTTTGCAATATGGAAGAATATAAAACATTTTCTTATTTTTCGGGAACATCAGTAGATACAGAGAATATCAAATATAACGTGTTGTAAACGTGTTATGAAGTGGGGTACTCGCGGGAATAGACTTTGTCAGGTTAACATATGGTAGGTCGACTGACGTACTTCTTTTATAGAATAGAAAACTACATCTCCCTGAACCGAAATAGCCGTATGGCTTTTAGTGAACTTTGACTTCTTCAGATTATTCTTGGGAATCTAAACTGTCTTTCTTTTTCTCATAGAGGACTTAGGTCAGAGTTCATTTTCTTCTTCAGACTTCAGATTTCTGGTAATCAATATTCACAGATTTTTCTGTTTCATTACTGGATGCATTAGTCCCCTCTTTCCTATCATGTTCTACACATTCAGATTCTTCTTCCAATTCTATATAATTGAGTTCCATCTGCTTCTGAACCAAATAGGCCAGTACATTTTGTCCATTTGTCGTTAGTATTGTTGTGTCTTTTCTGTACTACAAATTTCGCCTTCTCTGGATTAGATTATTTGTTTCTTTTCATCATACACTTCCATTGATTGAAAATGACATTGCCATGGGATTTCTAATCTGTCTACCCCTTAATGTGGAGGGGTTTTGTAGTCTGCTAGCATTTGGAATTGTCTTATCGCTAAACAGCATTATTGGCAAATAACTCGCTATAATATTAGTAGATAAGGAAATTGTTTTTAGTCCCATTTTCAGAGTATACACCATTCTTTCTGTAATCCCATTCGATTGTGGGTGGTACGATGGTGATTTATACCGGACACATCCAATACGTTTTAGCACAAGCTTTACTCACAAACTTCTGGCTTTTTGATTTTGATTCCATGTTTCTTTTGATAATGGTTGAAATTTCCTCATATGTTACGTCTTCTAGTATTTTCGGGTACACCCTAATGAATATTTTCATTACAGCTTCATATCCTGCCGAAGACAAAAATAAATAAGTCATTTCATTCTCGCCTCCGCTGGCTTTCTTATCTCTCAATTTCTTTACCCTAGTCAACACTGCTATAAATCTAATGTACGTTTCTACGTGCCACAGTTCATCAGATGAGGTTAGGGATCCTATCGGCGACCCCATATTTTCATGAAGTGCAGTACTATCTGGAATAGACGTTGTCAACAGATGGAAGATTTAGTGTTTCATTAAAACAATTGTGGTACAAGGCCGAAGGAAATGTGGGGTGAATACAGTCAACAGTAACTATCCTAGAACAAATATATCAAGGCACATTCGTCTATTCCAAGTTATTCATTCACCACAAGAATTCATCCATCACAATTTAATCCGACATATACCACAATACCACATATTTACAGGTAACTTATAAAAAACCCTAAAACAAAAATTTAACAGTTTGAAAATGTTTTTTTTTCCTTTTCCTTTTTTCTTATAAAATATATAAAAATATAACGATCATGAAAAGATGGCGGAAGGAATCACCCCCCCCCCCCCAAAAAAAAAACTAAAAAATAAAACATTCAAAATAAACATAACAGATGTTAGTAAGACATGGCCTCCCCATAAAAATGAGAGCGGCCTCTGTATTCTGTCTTTAGACAAAATTAAGCCGCTCACACACTAACGGGGAGGGAAGGATAAAAAGATTAAATAATGGTGCAAGAAATTTAAATGCTGACCACGTGATGAAAAAAAAATACAAAATGGTGAGAAAGAAATGAGGAGATTGTGAATCTCGATATATTTCATAACAAACGAGAATATCGGGAGCTGGCCGACACTTACTCATATTAACTAGAAAACAAAGAGAGTCTCTCTTAACCAAGGGAGGTTTCATAGAAAACCGCCCAAATGCATCAAAGGGGACTTAAAAAAGAAAATAAAGGTTATTCCTGTTCGCACGAAACACGCTTGCCATATTTCTTTACTTTTCGCTGAAATCTGTCGATAAATTCTTTAGAATTTATATTTCAACTTTAAGGTCATTATTTGTTTGTTTATTAACTTTTTCCTAACAAAAACAAAACTTTGCTATTGTATACTTTAATGTTTTATTTTTAAACATAAATTGTTCGCATATATTATATTGATAACATTGATTTTGAATTGAATAAATTAAAATGCATTAACTGTTGTTGATTCGTATTTGTCTGATTGACTGAAAAATTAAAAATATCGAATAAATACTGCGTAATAATTTTTCTTAAAAGAAAAAGAATACTGCTAATTTTTGTTTAAAATATGTAAATAATTGATTTTTATTCCCAGTGAATGAAAAAAAATACATAGACAGGGTGAATGAATGTTACTCTCTGTTTTATGCATAATGGACTCTGCCGTTTTGTAAAATTATAGCTAGATGGGAGAGTCCATCATACATAAAAAAGGGAGTTACTTTAAATCACTCGATATATTTTTACACTACTTACATTATTCTGACTGTGCATTTGTGTCTGCCCTCAGCAGAGCTTAACAAAAACTTGGAGGGTTTAGTCAGTAAAAGGGAGATAACTGAAACTGAGATATCCAGAAGAGACATGGCACGTGGAACTAGATAAATCTACCCCGATTGACAAAATATATGATTTAGCTTAAAAAAATTAAACGTATAAGGCCGAAAAAGGCCGAAGAACACAATGACAGAAACCCTGTGAATACGACAATAAAGATGATGACAACAGTTCGAACAATATATATAGTGCAAATAGTTACAATTCCTCATCTCATATATATATATATATATATATATATATATATATATATATATATATATATATAACGATTAATCATTCATCCAAAAAGTAAAATAGTAAAGTTAATGATATAAAATTGCGAAAGACCTTCTCTAACAAATGTATTAAGAATGCATTAACCTACTAATCATTCGATGAATGTTATGATCCTTTTTTTTTAAATTATAAGCTGTATAAGGTTTTTCTTAAATACGCAAGTACTTTCGACTGTACATTCAGTCATCTTCAGGGATGGAAATTATTTTGTTTTTGGTAAAATTCTGGTAACATCCGAGAATAAAAAATATAATGGGAATCGAAATATGCTCAGTTTTAATATTTATTACTAGGACAAACCGACATTATATACCAACGGATCTGTTACCTGTACCATATATATATATATATATATATATATATATATATATATATATATGTATATATATATATATATATATATAATTTATTTAATTTTTCCTGTGTCCTTATTTTTTTTTCTGTACGTTATGTAGGAATTTCCCAAAGATAATTTAATTTTTTACTTTTAACTGAATGTATCGATATTTTTATGTATACATCTAGAGTTATAAGAAAGTCTTTTCCCAAATACGGCCAGAACCTTGTGGCCGTGTTCATAGTTAAAACTATTGATAATACAAATATATCCAGGCGAAAAATATTATTAATGAAAACAAAAAAGCCAGCACTCAACAATATCAACTATGAACACAATTATAATTGATGCTTCAGATGTATTCATCAGAGGAATTTGTTTCGTAATCTACACCTCTGATATTCCATAGAGAAAGTGACCAAGCATGGTTTTTAACGGAACTGTTCGCCCTTCCTTAGGAAAAGTAGGATACGGTTTTCTCTCTCTAAACCGTGGTACTGAGTTTCTTGACAAATTATTTTAAATTTATCATCCTAATTTCCAATACATCATCAGAATTTCTATGATATTAATAATTTAAAATAGTTTCATATTTATTGGGAAACACATCGATCAGAAAAAAACGACCATAGAAGGATTATGACTCATCAAAAAGTAACAATTCTTCGAATGTAAAATGCCCCGCAGCGCTAATTATGTAATATCTTCTACGCTAAAGAAAGATAATGTCTTAATATTCTACAAGTTTCGGAAATTAAATACGTAACTTCCCTCTTTTTGAAGATTGGGCTTAGACCTCATTTTGTTCTCCACACATTATCGGGATGAATAGTTGCTTCCATGTCATGCAATTTATTATTTGGAAAATCGTTAATGGCTTATTCTTGGGTTCCACATGCCAACGAAAATATCGTTAGCAGTGTATGTATTAAAAATGGGAGTTTCATATATTTTTTAATGCCATGCATTTCTAAAACCTGTTAACAGAAATATATCGCTGGTATACAAGGTATTATTCAAAAATTCGCTGAACTAGTGGTGTGAAATGGCTTCTTAAGGGAAAAAAATAAAACATCTCCATTTTTAATTGCTAGAGTTATGTGTGAAATATTGGTTGAAGCAGAAGGAATGCAGGGTCACTTGACATATAAAGGCAGGCCTAAATGTGTTCAAATTCATTCCGTATATGCATATGTCGATATATGAGAATTTATCTGTGTTAGCATATATTTATACATATATATATATATATATATATATATATATATATATATATATATATATATATATATATTAGGTTGGGGAAAATAATGACGTAATAATGTCGTTTTTTGACGTATTTTTAACGTCAAAAAACGACATTATTACGTCATTATTTTTGCACCAAGCTAATATATATATTGCATATATATATATATATATATATATATATATATATATATATATATATATATATATATATATATATATCCATACACAGAGAGAAATGCACATTTAAATATATACGTACTTGTATGCAACTTATTTTAGAATGCTGAATTCTCAGCGAGAATAGCTTATAACCATTGCTACACAAAGTTGTGCACTTTGTGAACCTCAATTAAATACATTCTTCTGCATCTTCGTGCTGATAGAGGATTTAGTATATATTTATATCTATGTACTTAGCTATACGCATATGTTGATGCCTTTCTATATACACAAACACACAACAAACCGACCACCATATATATATATATATATATATATATATATATATATATATAAATATATAAGACGGTAATAGTTGAAAGCTATGTATTGATAGGGATTTCTAAGCAAAAAGCATATGCAAACCTTGCGGCATTTCAATTCATTGATTTATGTGTGCATATTTTTTACACAAGCAAATGTACTTAATCATACGTATAAGAGTAACAACATGATGTCGATGAATTGATTCTATGTATTGATTTCATTCATGCCACGATAAAAGGCCCACTAAATCCAGTACAAAGAACTCACTTCCAGCAGATCTGTATTTAGCAGGTAGACAGATTTTACACCTTTCGTCTAAAGACATATCGCTGGAAAATACGTAAATTCACAAATATGAACATTTCACGGAAAAACTTAGAAAACCAGTCTATTTGTTTCTATGGCACTTACTTAATTAACTATTACCTAGTCATTTCAGCAAGTGCATCGCGTATAAAATTGATCTCTTAATCAGGTGAACATTACTCAAAAAAAAAAAAAAATAAAAGTCCATTAGATCCACCAACCTGGGTTATGATATTGCCAGTATTCTTTTTAAATCATCTCCACAAGATGCAGGGGTTTACTGAGTTTGAAAGAATATAAGAAAAATAAAATAAAACATTATTAAAAGGCGAGAACAATAAAAGAAGATGAATTAAGAAAACAGACAATATCGATTGACTTTGCATTTAAATGTTTGAAGATCAAACTTGACTGGAAAACAAGAAGCCGGAAGAGAGTTCAAGAATTTCCTACTATCAATTGCAAACATTTTCCATAGTTTGGTATTTATTTATATGCAGTGTTTTCAGGCAATCTCTTCAAATATCTTACAATCTGTTAGTGATTTTCCTTTGAGAGTTTCTTAAGGATGAAGATTTGCATTCATCTAACAGTGGAACGAATTTATTTCAACTTTAAAATAAAACAAAACAAAAGCAGAAAATATAATAGGTCCCTATATATATACTTCATATATATATACATATATATATATATATATATATATATATATATATATATATATATATATATATATATAGAGAGAGAGAGAGAGAGAGAGAGAGAGAGCGAGCGAGACAGACAGACAGATATACAGTATACATACGATAAAGAACAAGAAGGAAAGGATCTTACTTTAATATACTTCACCTTCTTAAAGGTTCTTCTGAGATCAAGATAGAAATTTGATCTTAACGAATTTCTTTCTTGATCTATGACGAAGCTTTAATAAAGTGAAACATGTTAGATCAAGATCTGTTTCCTACTTCTTCTTATTACACACATATATATATATATATATATATATATATATATTACATATATATATATATATATATATATATATATATATATATATATATATATGTATGTATTTTTCATTTCTGCATAATTTGGACGACAATTTATCCATATATATATATATATATATATATATATATATATATATATATATATATATATATATATATATATATATATATATAAGAATCAATGACTTAATTGAAAATACATTCTAGTGAAGTTCAGATTATGGTTAATTTTGTGGCACACGGTGCTCAATATCCGGAGGACATAATGTAAATCATTTTAGTTACTCATCCAATATTATTTTTTAGTGTTTATGTATCTAAGCAGGAAATGTTAAGTTAAATGTTATTAAAGAAAAACAGATATTTTGTGTCGATTTATTTAATTGATCGACTTTTCCAAATTACGAATACCTTTCCTCAAAAATGGAGGAAATCCAATCGATGACTGTCTAAAGTACCTTTCGCATGAAATATGGTTAAAGTTCTCGAAATTCTTAAGTCCTCATCACGGCACGTATAAACAAAAGATGTGTTTCGTTGAACTGATGATGTCGTAACACAAACAAACACACTCATATATATATATATATATATATATATATATATATATATATATATATTTAAGGTATTGGGCAGCAAATCGTTGCTTAAACATATGTTGTTAAATATAACAGACAATGAATGTCTATTATGTTTGATCATGAGCCGTACTAAACTTCAAATTCTAGTTTTCGGAAGAAAAATAAAGATAAAAAAATGTCCAACATTTATATATATCATACCTGTTGCACGATCTAAGCTTTCAGCTCACCTGTTCCATCATCACAGTGGTTACGTAGATATATACAACAGAGATGTTTGCCGCCAAATATTGTATTATTTTATGTTTACATTGCTATGCGATGATAACGGTCGTGGAATAACAGACGCAGGTCTTAAATTCGGAATGCGGTTCCATGACGCCGTACATGAAATATAGTTATTAAGATAACTATATTTTAAGTAATTTCTATGTAATAAACAACTAACCTGGTATTGAACTCCCCTCTAATTGTAGATATAAAGAAACTTATCCAGATGAGGGCAAATTTAGATCTGCTAGGGTTATATAGCAAGCAACCATTTCCCCCAAATAATATATGAAAAATTATAATGTTTACAGGGGAATTTCCGCGAGGATTGGAAACAGAGATTTTATACCCACAGGCACACTTTTACCACCCACTAAATTGAAACACCAGAAGGCTTTCAAAATAATTTACCTAAATTTAATTGATCTTAAGAATAATACCCTATAAAATATTAATAACATCAAACCCTTATAATCTAGATAATATTTATTGTAAATCCCAGGAAATCACACTAGTTGCTAACATACGGAGCACCCCATAATTGGAACCGCAATTTAGTTACGGAAAGCGAAAAGCCCTAGCCTTAAATAAACTCTCACCACAGACCACTTATCCCTACTGGGATAACTCGCACAATCACCAACATCAGGCCCTTATAAATAAGGCGTCTCTCTAAGGAGGAATGATATTGAAAAAAAAATTAAATTCCCACTACCTCATAAAAATACTAAGAACTGAAAATGTCTGATTTAAAACCAGATGGAAATAGACTATACTCATGTTGAAGCAATTTTGATTTTTGGTGTAAAAAATATATATGCTCCGTTATAATAAATACATCGAGTTCACTGGGGATCAGTTTTAATATTTGTCATTACTAGGATCCAACTTGATTATATACCAACGGATCTATTACCTGTATTATATATATATATATATATATATATATATATATATATATATATATATATATATAATACAGGTAATAGATCTGTTGGTATATAATAGATCTATTACCTGTATTATATATATATATATATATATATATATATATATATATATATATATATATATATATATATATATATATGTATAATGCAGGTAATAGATCCGTTGGTATATAATCAAGTTGGATCCTCATAATGACAATATATGCACCTGAAAAATTTATTTCTGTTAAACTCTCTGGGGAGGAAGTATGGGTTATCAAACAGTGACTATTACGGCTAATAATGCAAGATTTTTCGGTAAATCGAATTGAGTTCTCTAAGTCACTGTTTGTTTTTCTAAAAATAAATTCGCTTAAATTCACCTTCTTTCTTGCCGTGCGCTAACGCCTTAGTGGTAGAATCCCCGACGGACCCTAATTTCGATACTAGCTAGAGGCTACCGGGCATTTAGCTGCACTAATATGCTGTGATACAACGAACAGTTTATCTGCAGATGACTATATATATACATATACATACATATACATATATATATATATATATATATATATATATATATATATATATATATATATATATATATATATATATATATATATATATATATATATACGTATAATAAGATATAGAATCCCGACAATGTTTTTAAGAAATTTGACAAATGGAAAACGTTCCATTGAAACTAAATTTGATTCCGCGTTTCGCTTTTCTAGGAAATGTATGTGTATGTATTTGTGTGTATGTTTAACTAATGAATCATAGTACTTTTTGACTAAGCTGGCGTTTCTCGCGATTAAAGAAGAAAGAAAATATATAGGTATATAAGTATTTGTGTGTGCATGAGTTTGTGTATGTGAGTGTGTGTAAAATAAAAAAGTTAAGATTTTGTTTAAAGCCCGTTTATTGATGTTCTGATACCATTTATCAACCTGAGGAATCTGTGTAGTAACACTTATATACCAACTCCTCGTCTCTTATTCTTTTGGGAATGCACTACAAGGACCGGTGCCAGACTGACATTGACTATGCACGCGTAGTACCTTAAATGCTCACCCAACGACTTTCAAGGTATACATCATCACGCCGTGGATGGTATCATTGTAAATAATTCAAGCACTAAAATTATAAGAAAAACAAAGTCCAAAATTCAAAGAGAAAAAATAAAAAAATGAATGGATACTTCAAACGGTTGTCAGATCTACACAATCACAAATATATGCACTCAAGTACACAGAAACTGAAATCGATAGTTGATAATCGGCATTAAATCAGTTATGTGTTACTGGAATATATATATATATATATATATATATATATATATATATATATATATATATATATATATATATATATATATATATATATGGATACATTGTCGTCCAAATTACGTAGAAATGAAAATAACACTGGCGTCTCATTTTAACAGATATATTTACCAAAATTAGACAAAACACATCTTGATATACTCAAGAGTAAATTTATTCAATAAACACGCCATTGGTTTCAAGCACGGCATGCTGGCGATTTTGGAATCTCTTTCAAGGTCTCTTTGTTTAAATCGGTAAATACTTCCATAATCCTTGTCTTCAGTTCACCTTTGGTGTTATAACGATTTTCTCCCGCTCAACTGCGGCCCATACATAATAATTAAAGTGGTTTCAGTCCGGGGTGTTAGGTGGTCAGATATAAGGGTATATTCTGTCGAAGTAACCGTCTGAAATTGACTTGTCAGGCTTTTAACTATTTTTGAAACATAGGGTCTTCAAGCAGTAACCTACTGGAGTAGCACTACCTCCTCACGGCACCTGATGTAGGCCTAAGTTTTAAGCCATCAAACAGATCTTGAATATCTTATCTATATAGATATATTTGGGACTCATCAGCAGTGCGCATCAACTACCGATAATTGAACAGTTACGCTGTCAGGTAAAGCGTCATACCAACTGTACCAACGAGACTCAGTGACGAAGAGGTAACTAATTAGACTTGATATAGCGGCGCTCGATCACATAGTCCGTGGTGGAGCTCATCTGAGTTTCCTGTTCTCATAGGACTGTGCCTCCACGAGCCACGACTCATCTCCAATCCACTCCATCCAGAGCATTAGAAGCCGGTTCAAGGATATACAAGTGATAGAAATTATTAGGAAGACTTGAGATAATCATAATTAAGTAATTCCTCGTGTCTAGAAGAAGCCTCAACAGAATGCAGAATGCACTATATATATATATATGTGTGTGTGTGTGTGTGTGTTGAATTATTTTTTATTCACGATTACTTCTTATTAATGTAAACGTTATTTTTAGTTGGTAGGCACTTGTGAGTCGGTATCAGTTTTCGTTTATTTTCTTAAACAGTAAATTTCATAACAACTTGCCCAGATCGCGAAAACCCATTAAAGAAAAAATGTGACTCCGTTATGTCCTCTGACCAATATCAGTAGATCCAGTTATCCTTCAGAGAACTTCGAATGGAATCTTTTCCGGCGATAGTTTGCTCCCGTTCATTTGTCTATGTCCATGGCTATCACGTCTTGTTATTTTTACCCCTATTCAATTATTATTCCATCTCCACTGAGACAAAAAACACACTGCCCAGGTTGTAATTACTATATCACCAAATTCACGAAAAAATTCTTTCAAACATTAGGCTAGACTCCCGTAGCACAGTTCTGAATGCAAAACGTGGTCCTTAAACATAAAATGTCTGCTAATAAACGCTTCGACCGCTGCTACTTGTCATGCTCTAATGAATCCACCGAGCAATAAGGAAGCTAACAATTACGAACGATACTAAAAATCCCTGGTCCAGTTACCCTTGGTCATGGACAGATGAAGGAGAAACATTTACTTCTGTCGATTAAATAAAGGAGTCAGTTTACAACACCGAGTGTTTTTTAAGCGTTTCTATCCAAACAAAGCGGAAGCCACTAGCTCCCAAGGGGTTACAGAGAGTTGGAGCGAGAGCAAATAGGAGTGATATAGGAAATGATGAAGAGAAGGGTAGGGAATAGCTCAAGGCATCTGGAGACGTCGATTGACATTACATTTGAATAGTTAGAGATTATAGCTATCAGGGAAACAAGAAAATTTGAGTGAGTTCCACAGGCGAGAAGTGTGAGACATGAAGCTATTGGAGTAAAAGAGACGGCTACATTTAACAGTTTCGACAGTGAAAGTGTAAGAGCGAGATGCCAGCTTAGTTGAACGCTTAAATTCATCAAGTATGGGAACCAGAGAAAGCAGCTTGTCGGAACAGTTACCGTGAAAGTATTTGTAAAAAAGACAGAGGGAGGCTACGGCACGTCTGAGAGTGAGCGACTGCAGATGATCCATCTCAGGTCAGCAGTGAATGTGAGACCGAGCAGTCGCAAAGAGATGCTCTCGTGGAGTTGAGCGTCAGACATTCTAATGGGGTGAACAGGGATGGTTCTCTGTGGTGAGTAATAGAGAGCAGATTTGTTTTTGAGGCATTAAAGTTAACCAGCCAATTCCTGCCCCAGTCCACAACCGATTGGAGGTCCTTTTCTAGACAAACGGCCTGGTTAATTTTGTCGGCGACACTAGATTTGTTTTTGAGGCAGGAGTAAATAGTAGTATCGTCCGTGTAGATGCCTACTTGGGAACTTATATAGTTTAATATTTATTATTTATTAATAGTTCTGAGGAATTCTTCAACAATGTATTCCACTGCCAACGGATCCACTAACTGCTGAATGCCTCGATAATTGTACTCACTACGTTTTTGACACGAAAAATTCATCAAGGCTCGTTTTAAGTTCGATATCTTTGGTGAAGGAAACACGAAAATCATAAGTATCAGGTGTTTGTACCAAAGGAGATAAATCAGGAGAAGATGGTTGGTGTGACGGGAGCTCCTAAGCAAGCTCTTCAATTTTATCCACAATTAGCCTGGTAACGAGCAAAAAAGCTGGCGGCAAAATAGAAGCGCTGGAGTTTGTGTCTATTAGGCTCAACCCCATGACTTACAAAGATTTAAAAAAATTTAAGACAGATCGTCAGAAAAAAAAACAAAACAAAAAACAAGTGTATGCAACAAAATAATAAGTCGTATTTTCCTTCACGAGATTCCTTTTTCCTAATAAACATCACTCTTAAATACTTTGTTATTCAGGTTCTTTTCATAGCATTATTGGGCTCGTCCATTAGCCCAAACTTACCTTCTTCGAGTAATGCACTATTCCAACTTGCATTCGTAAATCTACCTCTCTGATTGGTTCACTTCTACCAATCAGGTCGCCCGCACGTGTACTTCGAAATTTTGGCGGAAAATCGCTCTGGATCCACCCACGCGATTATGACCTCTTAAAAAGAACTCAAAACACGTGTGACCACGCAGACGCAGACGCAGACCTGGACAGAACAGCAGCAGACCATGTTTCGACCGCTTACTCAAGCTTAAAAATGTGACGACTACTAATTACCGTCTCGCTAATCGAGATGACAAATCTTTCCCGTTCAATATCTTCTACGAACTTCTTCGTCATTCAAGAATCTCAAACCATACATTCTCTTTGACCATCTACGATAAATCAGTCACTCGAACGAGCACAGAGATATGCTAATATAATTCATCGCTAGCATCTGCAATCTTGCCGCTCAAACTAACGCGCAAACTAAATCATTACAGACTCGCTTGCAAGCCCAAATCGAAGAAAACTCTGTGAACACTGAAACTTCTATCCGAACAACTTTACTTATCTAAAGTGAATTAACACTCACAACTATTCTAAGTAAATAACATTATCGAACGAACTCAACATTTGCAGTCAAAGGTAGACTACTTCGTAATGACTCATTTCTAAAAACATAATACCGACATTCTAAATACTAATTACAATTTCCTAAAAAGACTTTAACACAGATACAAAAGGCATAAAAAAGACATACAAAAACTACAAATATCACGATCCCACCAACACAATAACATCTTCAAACATACTCTGTACATATTATCTTATTTGTATATAAATGCATTTATCGATTTTGAATTGCATGTATGTTTTGTCTTGTTTACATTGAAATTGTTTATTTGTTTGTGGATGCAGAAAAGTTCACGCAACCTAACATAAAAATTCCATCTTATTTAACTCAATGCTACAGCAAATTCCTTAGTTTATTCTGCACATCATCGACATCATTCCTGTTTTAAAACTCTTTACACCATATTACTATCAACGCTTACAATTTACGTCTAAATTTTCTCCTAAATATTTTCTTTAAGCCATTGTTCGTGGCATTAAATTTCATATCTCATAGTCTGATTTATTGAATTAAATGTTAATGTCATTTGAGTGGGTCAAAGCTTTCATAACTATTTCCGTCCCTAAATTTTAATACATATGGTTTAACATCGCTCATATGATTTAATACCGAATGTAAGGAATTTAGATGAACATTGTCAGGAAAGATAACAATCTACTTTCTTTTGTAACACCTATGTTATTTGCCAAACAAATTCAGTAGTTTTTGCTCCTATATGACTGGAATTTTATGAAGACCCCCAAGCAGGACAAGCCAAACATTAATATCTCGCACGTGAAAATTAATTGTATATGTAAGTGACGATTTATAAAAACTTAACTTTGAAAGCCTATGTATGTATATGTTTTGTTATATATTTACGTATGTGTCGCAGATTGTTTCTATCTTTTTCACAGCAAGCAAGGCGATAATACCACTAAGACGCAGGTGTGCTATAGGCGTGAAATAGAAATAGAATGAGAAATGCAAAGGAAAAGCTTATTTTAAACAGGAAACAAAGGATACACAGCTATCCCTGTACATGACAAGGAAGGAGACTGAACCGGGCAATAACTATTATCTATCTGGATCCATTCTTATCTCTCTATATATATTTCTCAGTCTGTTCTTGATCTATGTACCCGTCTCTCTCTCTCTCTCTCTCTCTATCTATCTATCTATCTCATCCTAGTTTTTAAAATTAGAATAACGGGAGATTTAAATATAAAATTTTTGCTGATAAATTGATTGATTATACAGATTTTTTTAAAGACAGAATTTTTAACTTGTAAGATAACTTCGAGGTAATAATTATTAACTGATAGAAGTGGAAAAAATGGATTCTTACATTTCCCAATTGTATTCGCCCACAAGTGGACATAACGAAACTGACTGGGATTAGAACTCGGGTCTAATAAAAATCATTCGCGCTCATGGACTGTCCGTAGTTGTAAATATCTGAATTGATAGAACTAAAGAATAGACCTCACCTTTACCTTGGATGTGGAGATAGAGCAGTGATAAACTTGCGACCTTGCCTGTGTAGAAAAAATACACCGCAGTGTGGGAAATCTCATTGCAGCGTAAACGGCTTTGAACTCTCTCCTTGGAAATGAGGAGTGGAGAATTCCAGTACAGATATTGCAGGAATGCGGTAATTATCTCCTTATACGACTATTGGTTTAAAAACGAATCATAGCAGAGAGCACCAGGTGTATTCTAGAACAATAGAATGTGCTGCTTATTTTCGCATCTTTAACAATGTTTCATACTATCAGTTTCTATTAAGATCTGGTGTGAACTTGGATCTTAGCAGGTTTCCAGCCACCAAACTTTGGACCTCTTGCATTTATTGTTTGTTATAACGTAAAAAACACTTTTTTCAGACATGGCTACATCTTTACTAGAAAGTAAAATTTATATCCAATGACAAATGATTAGGACATGAAAGGATCATTGCAGAGTTGGATCGGTTTTTGATAATTTTGCTCGATTTTAGGTGGAGGAATAGTCAATATCGATTATTCGAACTATTGATTTCTTATATCTCAAGTTTGGCTGTTATAACCACAAGGTTTCCTTTCCAGATTGTACTCTCTGATACACTTACGTTATTTTTCGATGTTTATTTTTACGTTTCATTGCCGGATGTATCTTTTTTTTTTTATTATTTTAAACATTCGTAGGTTTGGAGCGAATATAGCCCTAAATATCAGTATCAATTAAAAGATCACGGAAAGTAAAATCCAAAGGCACATCGGGATAGCGAATGATGCCTTCCCAAAACTAAAGAAATTATTAAGAAACAAGAAAATTTCGTTAGAAACAAGGAAAAATGCACTACGCAGTTACATACTAACACTTATCTTATATGACAGCGAATGCTGGACAACCTCTTCGCAAATGAAGAATATACATGAAGTAAAAGATATGTGGTTCTACAAAAGTGTTCTGAGAATATTATGGACTGAACATGTGAGCAACAACGAAGTTTTAAAGAAAATGGAAAATAACAAACATATAATAAACATCAAGAAAATGCATTTGAAATCTTTAGGAATAAAATGAGGAAATAGGGCTTGGAAAATTTGATACTCACAAGGCAGATTGAAAGCAACAGTGACAGAAGAAACAATGTATAACATACATAGTGAGCTTGAGTAAATAATGGCGGAACAAGTTTTAAGAGAAAAAAAAGAAAAGAGCGAATTTATTAAGAGCTATAAATTAGAGGAAATCGTAGCGAGCTATGATCGCCCACGACCTCAAGAATAGAATAATGAGCTTGAGTAAATGGATCTCAGAACAAATTTTTGGAGAAATAACAATAAGACAAAATTTATTAAAAGCTACGAAGGAAAGGACATTTTAGAGTTCTATGATCGCCTACGCCTTAAAGAGACATGGCAAATTGAAGTACACGATAATCTGTTTCTCTTTCAGTTTCCAGATTTTCGTTAATATTTAATCTACATTCCGGAGATGTTGTTGATCTGGTCGATTATTATCGCAAAATTTGCAGAGGCACCTGAACACGAAGTGCCAAGGAAATAAAATAAAATAACTCACCAGTTTAGTAAAGATATTTGTTTTACCTTAAAATAAAACACTAGATTGATAATTCTACCTAAGAGGAATGGAAACATAAAAATAAATAAATAACAAATCCGAAATTTGACTATAGTTGGTAGTCAATGCCGTTGAGACTGACGCGAGGGAAGAAAATGTTGGACAGCGCGATCCGAAAACCACTGAGGAAATAATACTCTTCTCTTTGATTGAACATATGAAGAATCTGATTATCTTGCAGTCGTTCCATTTGGCGCTTAATAAGCACCTATATGGCATACCTTGTTAGCGATCAATCCAGCCCTGAAAGACAAAAGAGAATGTTCAAATTTGAAACAAACCATGTAAAATTGCATTTGGTCGTCTTTCTTTCTGCGGAGAGTCGATTTAAATATAACGCATTTTCTTAATCATAGTATTCAGCGCTAATAAACAACCCCTGTGACTCTGCAATTGGTCTTCTAATATAAGGACTCGGCTATGTTTCCTCAAGTTGGATCCAGTGATTTGAACCAAAGAGTTGTTTGTTCAGTAGTGCAGAGGTTAATAAAAACTTAGAGATTTGAGTTAAAGGGACATAAATGTGACATCCAGAAAGGGGTATGGCACGTGGAACGACAGCACTTATACACCGGTGGACAAAATATAAGGTCCAGTTCGAAAATTCCAATCACCTGACGAAGGCCGGAACGTACGACGGCCGAAAAGTTATGGATATGACAAAAAAGACTAGTACAACAGAGCAACCAATGTAAATCAGTATTTTTCTAAGAACCGATACTTTGTGGAACAGACTGACGTGTGGATACTTTCCTGAATATTATAATCTTTACCCTTTCCGTTATGTGTTATATATATATCCTACATATCTTCCTAATATGCACTTATTGTCTTATCTTACGTACATACAGCAATCTTCTTCCGTTATCCAACATTTTAAGTGGGTTCGTATCGTCACAATATTCAGTTACTACCCTTCCATTCATATCAAACACTGTAACCCTCTACCACGAGTAGTTCTTGAGCCTTGCGTTGGTAAAATCAAGGAAAAATAACATAAAATAAAAGAAAGCAGAATGCGTAAAACTAATTAATGTTTACTATATACATTATTCGGACTATTGTCCTCATCTTTCTTGTCATATTTATCGCAAGGTTTCGGCCGTTGTACGCTCTGGCCTTCTTCAGGTAGTTGGAATGTCGAACTGAACCCTTTATTTTGCTCACTAGTGTAGTCTGTTCTAGTTCCACGTACCATATCAAATAGATATCGGTTATCAGTTATCTCCTGTTAATTCCCCCTCTCCAAGTTCTCCACCGCCTTAACCAGGTATTGAGGACGCATGGCACAGTGGATAAAGGCGTTAGTTAGATCCAGTGACAGGACACAAAAAGTGTGAGTTCAATACCTGGTTAAGACGGTGGAGAAGTTGGAAAGAAGAATTAAGGGGAGGTAACTGATAACTGACATCCATTACATATGGCACGTGGAACCTGAAGAAGGCCCGAGCGAACAACGACCAAAACGTTGTGGTAAATATGGCAACAAAGGTGAGGACAATATTCTGATTCTGATTAATGTAAATAGTGTAAATAATACCTCATCTCAAAAATAGAGACAGATAATTAATGTTTGTCTAATAGATGGGGAAATCATGTGGTCAGTATAAATGTCTAATTTGTTAGCACTAATTGCTAATTGCGATCAGTTCAGCCAAATTAATTGCAAATCGGCAATACAATCATCCACTTCGTAATAAGAATTATGAATCGATCCTTTGTCCTCGATTACTAGTTAAATAGAAGGAGGGATTGCGTTCTGTAGCCTTGGGAGGTACCCAGATTAAGAGAAGGAAAGCTGTAGTGCTCACATTTAAAGAATGCAACACGAAACCATACCACTCTCATTCACAAGAGACGATGGTAATTCAGAATGAAGACACAGAACCCCCGGTAAATTCTGGTTGGCTATATACAGAAGAGACATCATATTTTACAAAAATAGGTGGGACAAAATAGTCTAAATGCCAAATTTTGCAGATAAGTCATAATAGAGAATTGTACATTAAATATCGTTAACTAATATTTTGTAATGAAGACTTTTGCTGATGCTGCACCATCAGATTATTATTATTATTATTATTATTATTATTATTATTATTATTATTGTAATGATGATGGGGCCTAGGGGTTTAAATCAGGAGAATGGAAAATGCAAATGCCGTAGGAGCAATTATCTTGGAAAATCCTCTATAGTCACTTCTCGGATTCGTGTGTCATGTCTTTTATAGAAGATGGTAATTTTTTTGTAGTAAGTGTATGTTCAGTTTTCCTATTAATTGCTTTAGAAAGAAATAATCGAATCGATGAGGTAGTTACGAAAACTATTGTTAACAAGCATCTGTTTCATATTAATGAGTTCTTCAAGGAAAACTGGACGAGAGAATGAATTCTCGGGTGCTCTCTTGAGGACATTTTTATAACTACTATTTCATATATAAGTAAGTATTCAATCTTAAAATTAAGGTGTCAAGAGTATCTGCTAGTGGGCTTTTGGTTTCATGAAATGGTGAATATGTTATCACTGAATTCTACGAGAACGTCTACTAAAATGAGGGTTATATTTTAACGAACTTCATAGGTAAATTTAAGGACATAGATTTTGTCGAATGTGGTTTTGAGATTATCAATGTCTTTTTTCGCTAAAAAAAAAGTAAGTAGAGGCCATTTGAAATAAAAAAAATAAATGAAATTAAAAATTAAATTAAAAAGCCAAGTTTAAAGTATAAAAAGCATACGCATGTTGACGTTTTAAGTGGAAATATATATAGATTTAAATTATTAATATTTTAAAATCTGCTTAATAAGCGTAAAGAATTTATGTTAGGATGCAATGACAGAAAGAAGTTTCTCTTAAAATATTTTAATCCTGGATAAATATTTTATTCAAATATCAGTTCCACATACTATATTTTAGCTTTAGATTATCCCCCTTTAAACATTTCAACGTATTTTTCCACTGAAATCGTAAAGTGTTCCTCATTTAAACTTTAAACTTCCTTCAATTCCTTTTAATTTTATTTTTAATTTATTCTTTTATTTCAAATAGCCCCTACTCACACCCTATTTTCCGTATTTAGAATTCCATATTATTTTTGACTTGTTTTAAATTTGACCTGTGAATCTGCGTCTAAATTAGCGTTCCTCCATGGGACACAGGATATTATTTATATCTCGTGGCTGATGAGTTGCTAAATCAACGAAATTTAAGCCGCACGCCGAACGCGCGTGCGTGCGTGTATATATATATATATATATATATATATATATATATATATATATAAATTCATGAATCATTCATACAAAAAACAAATATAGAGGTTAATGATTTAAATGGCGAGAATACATCATCGCAAACAATAAATAAGATACACCAACCCGGAAATGATATGATCCCTGTTTATAAATTCCAGTTGCATAAGGTCATTTTAATTTTTTACAGGCTTTCGTCTGTTCCTACAGATATCTTCAGGTATGGAAGTAGATTTTCTTCTTGTTTTTACTTCTCGGTAATAAGAGGACAACGAAAATAGAGATGTAATCCGAAAAAATGCTATCAGAAATGTGTTATTGTTTTGGAACGTGCGGTCGCAACGCTGAGTTTATATATATATATATATATATATATATATATATATATATATATATATATATATATATATATATATATATATATATATATATATATATATATATATATATATTGTGAATTGGGCAATATTTTTTTTTATACGTAATTTTTATAAATGCAAATATTTAAGTAAATGATCTGTTTATAATAAAAAGTATTAACAACATTTACCGACCTGAATGTCCGAGAAATTTTCATAGAAAATATGTGTCCTCCGACAGGAATCGAACCTGAATCCTATAAGGAACCGTCATATAGCCTGACGTGTTTTTACTGATTGAGTCACAGTTAGAAAGGTCGGTTTGCAAGGTCGATTTTACTGTTTTTAAATTATAATTCTCCATGAGTTTCTCTCATGAATTCATATTTGCTCGATGCGTATCCAAATGTAAACAAATGACGTTACACATTATGAAATGGACAAAGTCCGGCAATTATTTTTAAGACATTTTTTTATGTTCATGCCTTCTTTTTATACATACACATATCTAAGTAAATGCTCTGTTTATAATAAAGAGTATTAACAACATTTACCGGAGGACGCATATTTTCTATGAATATTTCTCGGACATTAAGATCGGTTAATGTCGTTAATACTGTTTATTATAAACAGAGCATTTACTTAAATATTTGTTTCTATAAAAAGAATGTATAAACATAAAAAATGTCATATATTAATATTATTAATGTTCTCATCGTCAATTAATTTTATATTCAGTAATTTCTGAACTTTTATTTTATTTACGGGGTAGAGAAATCCTATGTTTTTCTTATCTAGCAAAATTTGTAAGCAATGAAATAAACAAAAACCGAAATAAATATTATTTCCTTCTATGTGCCTTGTCCTTTTAGAACATTGGAGATCATGGCACTCCACATTTCCCTTTTCTTTTTTCAGGTTTATATCTCCTAAACCCTGTTCTACCTACTCAAACTCGGTACGTAGGTTATGTATTGATTTCCTCTGTCCCTCATCTATTCAACTTATTCTGTGATCAAGCCCGTCTTTCCTCAATTTTTTACGTTAGAAATTTCAACTGCTTTCTTGTGATGCGTCAATTGTATTCTCAGCATCAGTCTGTAGAACCAGCTTGCTTCAAGTATCTTCTTCATTTGTGAAAAAACTGTCCAGCATTCAGTTCCATATAAGAGAACTGATGGTTTGCAACCGTACGGTATTCATTTCCTTGTTTCCCTTGTTTTTAATACTTTGCTTAGCTTTTGGAAGACATCTTTCGCTATTCCAACGCGTCTTCTGATTTCAGTGTCGTATTTTACCTCCTCTGTTAAAACACTTCCCACATTTAGTTTAATGAAAAACCAAATAAATTAACAAAAAACAAATAAATGGATGAACCGAATTAAATGGAATAATAAATGAGAGAGCGAATAATAATATCCACCAACTATTTGCCTTGGTTGCTAGACGTTTGCGTCGCTTTCAAATGATACCTTTTCTTCTTTTTTTTTAATTTCTATCTATTTTTGAATGTAATCAACAGATCATCTTTAAATATGACTTTCCTCGTTAAACAGCTGACTTATGTAGATTAAAATAATTTCTTTGTAAATATATTTAGTTCTAGGTATTATGCTGTCATCAGTTTGACATTTTCTAGCGCATTAATCAAGTCTGGAAAATGTTTATGCTTGTAAATTTTTTTACACCTAGCCTCATTCAAGTGGTTACGTCTATTTTCAGGCTAATGTTAAATTCATTTTGACTGTTCATTTTCCACCAGTCATATATACTCTTGAATGTATTTTGTTTCTAGTAATACAGACATTCATTAATTTATCATTTTATATCTAATAATGTTCATAATCACAATATTTAACTAACCTTTGTTGTTGATCATATTTTCGATTTTATTTTCTATTTTCTCTGCTGTTAAATCGTTTCCTTATCCCTTCTTCATATTTTTTTCTTTCTTTTGACTTTTCGTCGTATTTTTTTCATTGCGTTAACGTGAGAATTTCAAAAAAAAAGAAACTGGAACAGGAAATAGCTGACACTGACTTTTGCGCATGCGTGTGTAGCCTTGGGGAAGAAAAGAACACATCGATTGATCGTAGAGGTTCTTTTCGAAACCAACTTCCTGCTTTCTGCTCTCGTTTGCCTACAGTCATTTCCTCAATACAAAGACTTTCATTTCGAATGCAAAAAGAGGGGGAAACAAAACAAAAAAAAAAATGCAGAAATATAGCCACAGCAAAAATAGAAAATTCGAACATTAGAAAGAGAAAAAAAAAATACCGCGTATTTATTTTTTCATTTATTCTTTCTATGTCTTTCACAGTCTTTCTCTCGATGTCGCTTTCTTTTTTTTTCTTTTTTTGATGAAGTATTTTTGTATAAATTCTTTCACCAAAAATCGAAGTGATTTTGAGGGGGGAAAATTTAGTCGATCGCAAAAGAAATAGAATAAAAGAAAATAAAAAAAATAAAGATGAAAATCAGATCTTAACTCTGAAATCGTGCATTCTTAGACGTCGATAAGAATACAGGGAAAAATTACGATCGTGTGTCTAGGTTTTATGAGGATGGTGCATGACAGATAATTTTACGCTAGGAAAAACTGATTTCTTCATGTATTACTCGAACTTCTCCAATCTCCTGTAGAATGAAAGTGAGGCGAACGGACAGAGAGTCGAAGAGTTTATCTTTTACTTAAACGAATTTTCTTCCATCTAGACCAAAAGTATTCATCAAAATGGAAGTTTATAAACTCAATACCGTGATGGAAAATAATTGTATTAATTAATATTTGTAATTTTAAATTATATTTTCTGTCTCTTTACATTGTGAAGCACAGACGTAATTTTATATTTTGGCCGAGTAATGAGCACATTTCAACAATCAAACATTTGTATTATAAACAATAGACTCTCACGCCATCTTCGACATAAGACCATCAAGTAGCAGATTTCTTACAAACCAAGTGCCAGTCTACTAGAGCCAGTGATTTAATAAGAATGGTGAAAGCTTACGCAGAAAAAAAAAATTAACATATTTTGAATATTCTTATATTCATGGATTTATATCACCTAAAGAGTCTGCAAACCAAGACTAAAGATCAAACTCTGCTCTACTATTTAAGCCATAGTTAAAAGACGTGAAAAATGTATTCAGCGCTTTTAAAAGGGTATGAACTGACCAGAAATTCGAACTCAGCCAGGTCAGATTATTAATTTCGCTATCCATTACACCCACCCATCCTCATTAAAGTAATATGAGGTGTATGTATATATATATATATATATATATATATATATATATATATATATATATATATATATATATGTGTGTGTGTGTGTGTGTGCGCGCGTGAGTGCGTGTTTGTTTGCTACTTTTCTCAGAGACCATTCTTTGATTGTTTGGAAGTTTAATAAATACATACATATATATATATATATATATATATATATATATATATATATATATATATATATATATATATATATATTAGGTTGGTCCAAAAATAATGACGTAATAATGTCGTTTTTTGACGTTAAAAATACGTGAAAAAACGACATTATTACGTCATTGTTTTTAACCAACCTAATATATATATGTAAATTAAATCTATTTAAATTGGGTGGATGAAAAAACATGTATAGCTCAATTTCCATATTAATTGGCATCCGATGAAAAACAAAAAAAGAAAAAAAAAGAAACCACGTGAAACTTCTGAACAGGGCGAAAGAAATCGTCCAGTACCTTAAATCTCTGGTACAAAGAAAACAAAACCAGCGAGTAATAAGAAATGTGCTCAATGCCCTAAGTAGAGCAGAAATATATATATATATATATATATATATATATATATATATATATATATTTTATTGTGAGTGTGTGTGAGCGTGCGTGTATGTGTATATATATATATATATATATATATATATATATATATATATATATATATATATACACACATACACGCACGCTCACACACACACACACACCATATATTTATGGGTGTGTAAACAGTGCGTTGCATATTAAAAAAGACAGTTGAAACTGTTTCATTTAATCACAAAACTTTTCCGCCTGCCACCAGGATGGAACACACTGCGCTTTATTGCCCTCAAGTTTTCTGAGATGAAGTAGAGAGACTAAACCGGATTAATAATCTACTGCAAGGAAATATTTACCACTCTTTTGTACAAAAAAATGTTTCTCTTCCGAGTTCATCTTGCACATTTACAAATCTACCATTTGTTCATGTATTAATATTGCAGTAATATCTGGTCGGATGTCCCATCTATTCATCTCGAGATTCTTGGCAGAATCCAAAGAAGGATCTGCAATATAATCGATCCTGCCTTAGCATTTCGGCTTCAGTCATTTTCTCATTCACATGACATGGTTTCTTTCTGTCTTTTCTATAAATATATTGATGGCAACTGCTGTAACTGGTGTCCAGACTATATGAATTTGAGCGTGATATTAGATTGTCGTCTAGGTCTCAATATTTTAATGTTAAAATAGTTAAATTCTATTGACTCTTCTACGCCAATTTTTTTTTTCTCGTACTTTCGGATTCCGTTTACTTTCTTCCGTGATAACTACAATCTTCAAAAATTGAAATGCAACGTCAATTGCCATCTACTTTCTTCTTGAAACCTAAATCTTTCCTCAATCCTCCCTATATACCGATTTTTCTTTCACTTTCATTCCCTAAAAACAATAATGGGTAATAAATAGAATACGGCCAAACGTAATATTAGCGGGCATATTTCAAATTTGAACACTATCTTTTCTCTTTTAAATGTATCATGTCTATTGACGTGTCAGTTTCTAATTTGGCATACAAAAAGAAAAGACGCGTCCTGCTTCTGGTAAAAAGCACCAATCACAAAGAAATACATAAGCATCATTTTGAAATTCATTGCATATAAATAGGCATAGCAACTGGTGCTTCTACATGGAATCTAACTGCGCATTTGACCAAGGTGTTACAGATGAAAGTCAAGTCCTCTGTGACACTCATGTGCGTCATGAGCAATAAGAACCATATGCTACGGCATTTCATTCCGTAGGATAGATGCCAGTAGCTAATTCGATGGGCTTGACACAGTGTTCAGACCCTGGATCGATATACGTTTCTTCCTGTTCCAGCAAGAATATAATCATTGTCAATGACGATAAACTTACCGATAATTATTATTATCATATTATCCTCCTAGATCCAGATTTGACACACCTGCATATCTATATCTTAAATATATCAACAGGATGACTAAGCGACTGCTCCCAATATGAAGGAATGTTTGGCGGCTACGGATGTGACTGTGGTGTCCAATATGTACTGAAGCCGAATAATTGTTGAGGTCAGTTTTACAGAACAACGCTTTCTTTCTTTTTTAACTTGATCGAAAAATATTGAAAAACATAAGGCCCAAAATTATTTTCTAAGCGTGGCTTAGAAATAGCACAAGACTGAAAATACGGAGCACCCAGTGAGGATCGAACACACTATTCAGTCGGAACTGTTTTAGCGAGACAAACTTGCTAAACATTACACCACGCCAAGGTATCCAAATTGGTTTTCTAAGCGTAGTTTAGATGTGGCACAAGGCCGAAAGTAAGGAGGCAAACCCGTGAGGATCGAACTCACTATTCAGTCGTAACTGTTTTAGCGAGATAATCTTGCAAACCATTACACCACGTCGATGTGTCCCAATCCAGTTCAAATATATTGTGAAAGTATATTGATATTTTTCTAGTGAATATTTTAACCATACTTTATATCATATTAGAATTGTACTAAATTACTTAATACCCTGTTTGTCTGTCTGTCTGTCTTTTTCTCTCTCTCTCTTCCTATATATATATATATATATATATATATATATATATATATATATATATATATATATATATATATATAATTAATAACAGTAATAGCCATGTTTCAAAAAAAGAACACAGGATTACATATTTAAAAAAAAAACACCGAATTATATATCTTACTGTTCTTTCTCATATATATATATATATATATATATATATATATTGCTTCGTTAAAACGTGAAATCAGGTCCGAATCGATAACATTGGATATTCTTTTTTATATTTTATTAACAATCTCTAAATGCATAATAGTTGTGGTAGAAATATTCAAATTAAGAACGAACGTTAGACTTATAAATATTCAAGACAGATACTGGCGAGAGTGCATGTCTAGTAGGATACTAACATTCCAAGCAGAACACCAACAATTGATTCAGTATTTTGCAGTGAAGGCAGAAATCGGATGTTTTCCACAGGTGAGAAGTATGAAAAAGTAAGAATTGGGATAGAAGTTACTATTATATCTAATTATTATAAGTAAAACCGTGGGACCTACGTGCCACTCTAGCAGTACCCTTAATGCGGTTTAAAACTTAATGATATTTCTCTGGTTTTAATTTCAGATTCGGCTGGTTCCAGCTTTTAGCATTTACCACAACTTCAAATTATGGAATACACATCTTTACAAGTCAGGTTCTCCTATCCATAATTACTCCGCAGAGAGAGGGCCGGATCTAGGTTCTATCTCCCACCCGAATGTTTGATGCGGGGCTCCATCTCTACTACATGCCGATTTCCCAACCTGAGGGCTAGAAGGCCTCGAAATAAATTCTTGGTGAAAAGCAGCGCGTTTTTAAATGACCAAAAATTAGGGAATTATCTAATTTAAATAAAAAGTTCAGTACATATTCCTTAACTATTTACTTTTATAATGAGTAGGTATGTTTTTATGTATAAAATAAAAACTGATAAAATGTTTTTTTTAATAACCACCAATAATTTCATGACTAAATTTTACTCGAAAAAATATTTAAGCCGCAAATTTTTACATTTCCATAATCGCTGACACATCTTCACTGAAAAGAAAAGTTTTACAAATATTCCAACACAACACAAACAGGATTGTCTTAAAAAAACTTGTTTTAAAAGCATTATTTCAGTTTTCGTGAAAAAAATATCATGTGTTGAAATCTTTAAACATTTTTTATTTTCTAAGCGATCATTTTCTCGGTTTTATCTTTCTAGAAATGCAAAAAATAGGGACTTGAAGTTTTATTTTAATTACTAGCCGTGGGCGTCTGGTTAGTATTAATATTACAAAAAAAAGGGATCTTCCTTAGTGGATAATCTCGGAATAAAGATGTTTTTAACGAGATATATTACCCTCTTAATTGATTTAAATGAACTGTTCAGAAAGAAAATTACAATTTAAAAAATGTTAGCGCCACGAGAAATATCACTTATTCCCCCTCCCACAGTAGACATGGAGGCCCCACGCAATTGAGCGGTTTGGGGTCGTAAGCATCGACCCTGTCGATTATTACAGTTGAGGATTGACAATATAAC
The DNA here is from genome assembly GCA_963932145.1 of Acanthosepion lycidas. Classification (NCBI taxonomy): domain Eukaryota; kingdom Metazoa; phylum Mollusca; class Cephalopoda; order Sepiida; family Sepiidae; genus Acanthosepion; species Acanthosepion lycidas. The sequence continues at coordinate 106,136,840 of OZ010583.1, read as the reverse complement.
TTAGGTAAAAAAAAAAGTAAAAAAAAAAAAATACTAAAATTAGCCCTTTTGGGTCTCCAAAGTCGTAACGGGTTTCTACGTCGCACGCACAGCACAGTCCATATAGATACACTGTGTATATTTTTAGTTGATGACTGACAATATAATGTTAGTTTAAAAAACTAAAAATAGCAGATGACCCTAAAACAGTGCTGAAAAAAATGTCGAGGGTACAAAGAAAAAAAGTCCATTCCCCGTTCGAAGGTTTTGTGTCTAAGACGAACCGATATCTCCTTAAGATGAACGTCTCCAAAGTACTTTGCCGATGATTTATGGACTGGATATATTTTGAATTATTTCAAATACAACCCTTGATGTAAGAGAGACAAATCGATATTCCACTCGGATCTTTCTGCCTATACCGTAAAAGCTGATGTGATACTTGATATTCTGGAATATATGTTTGTGGTCGAAGATCTATTGTTAGTTTGTGTGTGTGTTTTGCCACTTATTACTTTTGTATGTGCGACCCACATAAAGCTTCTGTATAGTCCAAATCGACTAAAGGTTATTAGTGAATTGAGTGGCGTGGTAATTGTTGCTTCAAGCCATGGGTTTATTAATACATATCTACTCAGTCTCAGTGGAAACGGGACTGGTATTATCTGAACACATTAATAAATGTAATTAATCAATATGTGATATGCCTTGATATGGACAGAATGAGAATAACCTACAACTATAAATTAAAAAAAATCCATTAAAGGCTAAATAAAGGATTATGTATTAAACTTATAAGATTCAAAATTATGTTACACATTCTTAACGAAAGGTCAATACACACGTAAGGTCCGAATTTCTATATCTGACAGAAGGTTAAATAAGGAAAGTTACTTATCCAATAATCCTAAGCGTAAATGGACGTTAATGATGTTTCTAGACAATAACTATTTATATTTTTGCTTCCATATTATTTATAACTTTTTTTTTAAAGATATATGCAATTTAATGGAGGTTTTAACTTATTGACAGGGCAAGGTATCCTTCATTCCAATCTCTATATCTGGAAACCGGAAAGCTTTCTCTCCAAATTCACATCCATATTAGGAGTACAGTTAAATGCATTGTACTGATTTAGGAAAATCTATAACGAAGTTGAAAAAATATTTTCCTGTGACGCATTTCATTTATCGGACAAAGTCCAAAGGGACGAATGCCTCACACGAAAAAAATGTTTCCACTTCCTGATATATAAAAGTGTATATGTCTTAATATATCTTTATATTTGTCTATTTTTTTCCATTGTACTGTTCGAATAATTTCTTTAACAACAAAGTAATTATAAGTAAACTAATTTTAAATTTCTTTATACGATGTCATACAATATTTAATTATGAATTAAATGAACATAACTGCATAAAATTTTTTTAAGCGTTTCACCCCAAGCAAGACGGGAAGCTACTATCCCGCAATGGGTTACAGAAAGTTGGAGCGAAAGCAAAGAGGGATGATAGAGGAAAGGATGAAGAGACGGATAGGGGATAGATGAAGGCATCTGGAGACATCGATTGACATTACATTTTAATAGTTGGAGATTATAGCTGTCAAGGAAACAGGAACGGGCGAGGGAGTTCCACAAGCGAGAAGTGCGAGACATGAAGCTATTGGAGTAGAAGAGACGGCTACATTTAACAGTTTCGACAGTGAAAGGGTGAGAGCGACACACCAACCTAGTAGAACGCTTAAATTCATGAAGTCTGGGAACCAGCGAAGGCAGCTCATCGGAGCAGTTACCGTGAAAGTATTTGTAAAAAAGATAGAAGGAGGCGACGCCACGTCCGCGAGAGATACGAGATGCCAGATCAGGGACAATTACATTGCATATCCGTCTCTGGATTTTATCAAGGAATTTGAGACAAACAGAAGGGGCTCCTGGCCATATGTGGCATCAGTACTCCATGCAAGGGTGAATGGTTGATATTTAGATTTGAAGGATTGGCTCCGGCGACAAAAATTTCCTGGCGCAACACATGGAGAAAACTTTCTTTGCGGTGGAAGAAGCTATTGGCTCAATGTATTTGTTCCATCTCAGGTCAGCAGTCAATGTGAGACCGAGCAGTCGCCAAGTTCTAGCTAGATATCATTCTGAACGACTATCGTTACAATAATGCGATAATTATGTGAGGAGTTTTTTTTTTTTTTTTGTGTATCCGAAAGTCTGTTTCTATTTGCAATCACTTATTTTCATATAATTCATGCGCTTATAATCGTTCTAAAAACACTACTGACCCGTTTCCGATAAAGAAAGTCGATTTCCTTGCTTGTAAATGACACTCGAAAAAAATAGCTCCTATGATACTCAATAAAACATTCATTTGATAGATACAATGACTGGTTGCCTCAATAAAGGCAGCACAAGGGAAAACATTACGCACAGAGAAAACACAATTAAATTCAGTTGACCGCGTGTCGCATTGTCTGTATTTCGACCTAAGTGTTATCTTTTTTCTCTGCTGAGGGAATTAGGGGTGATTTTTGGCATCTACTTTTCTCATGAGATTTCACTCTTTTGTAAAATTACTGTACGATGGGAACAATAGTTGGTTCTTTAATTTAGTTCAAGTCATTGCACACAATATACCACCCTCATATACTACAGTGTAGCACCATCACTATTACGAAAATACACAGACAGAGACACACAACCACACATGCACGCATAGATATAGCGAAGCTCATTGGGTTAAGCCTTGACCGACGTACGGCGTTTCGTGTTTACGGCGCCATCTCAATATAGTAAGTCGTCATTCACGCCATTTGTTCAGCGTCTGTCAGGCATATTAGATTGTATTAAATTCGCTATTTCTGTTAGGGGGGGATTTTTTGCCCTTCATTATGAATTCAAAGCGTTAGGCAGAGTCGTGGGTGCTTATGCAGGTGAATTCCGAGACTACGTCTAAAATCCGGTTACGTCGTAGAAACGGATTGCCGATATATATATATATATATATATATATATATATATATATATATATATATATATATATTATAATAATATTTTTTGTTTAAAAATATGATTCCTTCGCTACATAAGAGTTCTCATGTTTCAAAAACGCGAGCCGAAATCATCCAAATAATTAATAAAATTAAGTTGGATTGAGGTGTTTAGTCACGTTTCATCTTCAAGCGAAATTTTAGGAATAAGCTATCTCTCGGTTTACGTGTATTTTTACAGAATTTGTTATTGTGGGAGTGGCTATACTATTTTCATTCTTTAAGTGGTCAGGGAGTTAATTCTTATCAGTAGATTCATCATCCTCTGAGAGGTTTTGCTAAGGTTGGGTAGGGTATCCATTTCAAGGCTAATGTTTACGGTCATCCCTTAGTTGGTTCCCAGTGAAGGATATTTTTATGGCGCGCCAACAGTCGTTCTGTGTCTGGAGAATTGTCTCTTATTCTTGTCTATCTGATTATCTATTTATTTATTTGTTTATTTAAGTGGGTGTTTAATATACAGATCGCTTTGCATGAATGAAAATAGTATAGCCACTCCCACAATAACAAATTCTGTAAAAATACACGTAAACCGAGAGATAGCTTATTCCTAAAATTTCGCTTGAAGATGAAACGTGACTAAACACCTCAATCCAACTTAATTTTATTAATTATTTGGATGATTTCGGCTCACATTTTTGAAACATGAGAACTCTTATGTAGCGAAGGAATCATATTTTTAAACAAAAAATATTATTATAATATAAGCTCTACTTCTGTATGGAGTACTGTTTTTTAAAAATAAAAACAAAAATACTAAGGAACCCCGGATTATGCACCCAACGTGTTCTTTTCTATTTTCTGCATAACTGCACAAGGATACATATATATATATATATATATATATATATATATATATATATATGTATATATATATATATATATATATATATATATATATATGTATATATATATATAGGAAAAGTGTGTGTATATAAATATAAATATATATATATATATATATATATATATATATATTCATTTATATTTATATACACACACTTTTCCTATATATATATATATATATATATATATGTATAATTATTCATATATTATATGTGCGGTACTTATTATAAATCGCTCAATATTAGAGATAGAGCTAACATATATGGTTGGATAGATGTGAGCTTTTGACCCTGCGTTTCACGCTTTTGCGATCGTCAGACAAACTCTGACGATCGCTAAAGCTTGAAACCCAGAGTCACAAGCTCATATCTATCCAACCATATATATATATATATATATATATATATATATATATGTTGGGGACCATGTGTCACCTAGTGCACCACGTCTCTGAATTCGGCCCTTCAAAAAGTGTAGATGGTCCTGCACGAAACCTTCACCACTATAATCAAATCTCATGTGCTGTTTTCGGGCTGTCGGTTTCCTCAGAACTGATCTGCTTGACCCTCATTCCTTGAACTCGACGGGAGAGTCGATGATATATATATATATATATATATATATATATATATATATATAAAATTTTAGATTCTCCCGCCGTATTTGATGTATGAGGCTCAGCATAATGACAGCCACACACAAGCGCATATGATTTGATTTTAGTGGTGAAGAATATGTGCAGAAGCAACCACACTTTTTGAAGGGCTGAATACAGAGACCTGGTGCACTACCCGACAAAAGGTCCCCAAACAACATTCCGCAGTTTATAGTGGTGAAGGTTTTGTGCAGAACCAATCAAACTTTTTTAATACAAAGACCTGGTGCACTACGTGCAGGTTTTGAATTCAGAGTTGTCCTTCTACTAGGCCGATTGCCATTCAAGGTTATAGAAACCAGTCTGTCCTGCTAGGGTGAAGAAGGGGATTCATATCTTTCGTAAGTGAATGTAATGGGTTCGACTCGGCTGTCTTACCCACTACTCCACCGTCCCCGCTTATATATATATATATTGAACAAGAAAAAATTTAAAAAATTAAAATCTTCAGACACACCGGGTTGTAGATTAATATTCTTTCGTTTTTTTTATTATTATTATTCCATTTAGATTCCTCGACTAGTTTCGGACGAAATGGCCATCATCGGGAGGAGAAATATTTCTGCTTGCTGCTAGCACTAAACTACAGAAAAAAAAAAAAAATATATATATATATATATATATATATATATATATATATATATATATTAGTTTGGAGCAAAAATAATGTCGTTTTCTCACATAAGGTTGAACGTCAAAAAACGACATTATTTTAGCACCAACCTAACATATATATATATATATATATATATATATATATATATATATATATATATATATATATATATATATATAAGTAAAGGCTTAAACACTAATATTCCATGGTCATAATTTATTCCATTGGAATCGTAAATACGATCCAATTCATCAGACCTACAAATTCAAAAAGAAAACTGAAAAAAACCTACTCCGGAAATAAAAATAGAATTTAGAGAGAGTGTAAGTATGAGAGTGTGGGACGAATGTTAGTTCCAAAGAGAGGGGTAATATTGGAGTGAATTTAACAGAGAGGGTTTTTTTTTTATAAAACTAGGTGTGAGTGGAAGTGGGGGAAAGGTTGTTGTCGGATGTCTAATACAATAAAGATACTTTTCGTGGTGACATACACACACCATGGCAGATCAAATCTTAAAGAAGGAGGGAGAGGTAAGGAAAGAAGTGGTGGGGGAGAAAGATGGGGCGGGTGAAATTAAAATTGAAAGGGACGCTGTGTAATTGAGAAAATTTGACAAAAATAATATCGACTACAGTTTACAAATCAAATATAAACATATAAAGAATAAATATGACGATTATCTAATCTAGCAAGGACCTATATTTTTATGTTCAAAACGCATGCAAATACACACATACACAATAACTTATACACGTATATACATACACATCGCCGTGTACCTACATACACACATACATATACCAATCTACACATACACATATATCCACATATTCACACAAATAAACACCTACACACATATACACATATACATATATCTGATTCAATATCTTAGCTCTATCTCTGATACTAAGCGCTTTCTAATAATTACCGCGAATATGATATAAAAATAATTACACCTACATATATACATATACATATACACATATACACATACGCACACACTTCTCTCTCTCTCTCTCTCTCTATATATATATATATATATATATATATATATATATATATGTACATATACACACACATATATATATACATATATCTACATACACACACACATATACACACATCTACACACATACATACATGTATATACCCACACACACATACATACATATATATACATATACATATATATATATATACACATATACATATGTATGTACACACACATACATATATATATATCCATACACACATACACATACATATACAAATATATACATACACACACATATATACACATATATCGACCTATACCATATACACATATTTCCACATACATATACATAAATACATACACATGCACACATATACATGTATATACATTCACACACACACACAAAAACAGATATATATATATATATATATATACATACAAAAATGCACACACATACCTACATATACACGCATACATCCATACGCATCCACTCCTTACACATTTACCCACACATATACATATGAACATACGAATACGTGCGCATAAACATATATACCTAAAACCTTACATTTCTATACAGTTACATACACCCATTTAAACAAATAAACACTGTATCCCTGTATCTATCCGTCTAGCTATACATACATATATACGCACATATATACCCACATACATACACATATATATATACACATATATATATATATACATATATATGGGTACATATATATATATATATATATATATAGATGAAAGAATATAATCTTAAGATGTGCTATATTTATGGGATAAAGTGCTCAATATCAGAGATAGAGCATTTATAAATATAAAAGTAAACATAGAAGTTAGTAATTAGAGGCGACAGGCTGTTTCTCTAAGTGTTGACTTCTATGTTCACTTTTATATTTACACACACACACACACACATATATATATATATATATATATATATATATATATATATATATATATATATATATATATATATAGGTAAACGAGTTTTTCCAACCCCATTTGAGCACCTACATATTTTGATCACTACTGATTCAAGATTTCTCCGTGGCGTCTTCGCAGATGACTCATTAGTTGTGTTGCATTTGTGACCACAATTTAATTGATTGCTAACAGCTGTTTGGTCGGGATGTCTCAATTTAAAATGGTTTGTTAAACCGCATTACTGCACACCCCTCCACAAATTGTACAGAAGTTCTAGAGATCTCGTGGAAGGCTACATCATCGATGTGAATTAGAATAGCTAGTTAGTCTTGCCTACCATAGATATTAGATACGACTACAAATGATACATGCCAGATTATCTTTAGAAACCTTCCATCGAAGGGAAGTGACAAAAACACCCCATATTTTAACGCACAGTTAATTTCGGGATTATAACTCCGTCTCTCCTCAAAACATTTCACAGCCTGCATCACTTCATCTCTCGAAAGTTCTTTATCCGTGGTTTTCCAACGTCTTAGGATCAATGTCGGCTTACTTTGAGAGTTACGGGGCTTACCAACTGGCCTCTTGCAATCACTTAGCTCAACGAACATGACCTGATTAGACCCCATGCCATTCTCAGGTCGATCCACATGGTCTCACCATCGGAGGCAGTATTTCAGGATCGTGGATTCAATGTTGGGAATGCCGGACCTTCTAAAGAACACCGTGTCTGGTGTATAAGACTGACACGGGATTCTCATTAATGGCCGCAGTGATTTTTGATGGCAGCAATCCCAGACGTTTAATATGTTCTCTATAAGTTGTCTAGGTCTTGCAGCTACAAACTTGATACACACTGAACTTTGTTGCAGTGATGATACACAACTGTAACCAGATTCTGGCTCCAAGTTTACCGTAAGCATAGCAGGCTTTAGTTATTTGTGCACAACTCTTTATCAAGGGTGTTACCTCTGGAGAGTGTGCTTCCTTAGTGCAAAATGTCTATACACAAATATAGAAGGAGGAACATAAGAATTGCCTGGAGCCAGTTGGTATATTGCTGACGTTTTCTTCAAGCTGATAGGCCTAACTCAGTGCAAGCTATTGAGAAACAATCCACGAGAAGTTGTGTTTCAATCACAAGTCATTGTGACCCAGGGCTTGAGCGTACTAGCATTGTTCAAAGATAATGCGCTCTTTCACAGAAACTGTAAATGTATCCCGCTTCATATATATATATATATATATATATATATATATATATATATATATATATATATATATATATTGTTATTCATATTTTATTAATTATTTAATATTAATATTGCATATTCTTTATTTCTTGTATTTTTTATTCGTACGAATTTGTGTTAGGACTTTGAATTTAAACCTTTTGGTAATTGATGTGGTTGTAGATTGTGCAGAAGAAATGTCTTTTCTTTCCTAATAGTGGAAATGGATTCTTCTCGTGCTAATAAATATTATAAACCAAAAAAGCATAAAATAATAATAATAATAATAATAATAATAATAATAATAATAATAATAATAATAATAATAATAAAATCATATATCTGTAAATATACAAGGACCGACTTAAAAAAATCATATGCTGTTTCTTATGTCCATACTGTCTTCAGATACATACGCTGTGTGTTTACCTATATATGTATAAATACTGTATACCTGTACATGTACTTAGCCATACACATATATTTGTTTATTTCTGAGTGTGTATGTAAGTAGATCATTCTATTTTGAATAACACCTGTTGATAATCTCGATATCAGATCATTCCTAATCAATCCATCGCACTTCATTTAGTAATTTTATCTAAAAGATGACCGCATATTTTTAATAAATACATTACATTCTCGTTATGTTGTATCTTTTTCTTTCTACTCATAGTTCTAATCAGTTCTCGCAAGATTACTGAAGTTAAGCAACGTCGCGCCTGGTCGCTATCTAGATGAGTAACTACTTCGGAATACTAGGAACTGTAAGCGTGACCGTGCGAGCGGTGTAATGTAGATGAGTTGGGAATTGTAAATCGCAGAGCTAAGTTCCAATTTCAGCCGGCTTCGTTGCATTCCGTTGCACACAAATATCCTTGGGAATGTTATGAGTTCACATAGTCTCAACCCTACATGTATCAGTAAAATGGTTACTATATCAAAAAATACTTAAAAAATGTTTTCTGGATTTAAACAATCTGCAAAGGATTGATAAGCCGTAAAAATCAATCAATGTATTAATCATGCGTCTATTACGACTGTTTCCATATATATATATATATATATATATATATAGTTGTATATTTAGGCAGCAATCCTTCCTTTATGCATGTTTCATTAAAAACGACAGAAAAGGTACTACCGTTAAGCTTTTTATTTTTATTTAATTCTTGTGTTCAAACAAGTGCTTTCTTTTCCGGAAAAAATTGTGTAAGAAGTGTCCAAATGTTTTAGATTTCCGATCCATAGCTTTAGCCATTATCAAGGATGATTCGATTTTCAGCTTAATTGAGTGTATGCGTTCTGTTTATGCATTAGTGTGTGGTAGGGATGTTTTTAATTTCCGTATACGCTTAGCATATTGTGGCTTTGTTCGTAGTTAAAATTGTTAAGAGTTGACTTTTTTCTTTTTTATTATTAAAGCTTCCATTACTTTTAGTCTTTTTTTGCAGGTGGATGCAGTTAATATATTTGCGTTTGTAATTATTTATGAGTCCGGTTCTTTAAGGGAATATATATATATATATATATATATATATATATATATATTAAATACATTTTTTTTTATGTTTAACGTTCTTTTTATAGATACAAGTATTTAAGTAAATGCTCTGTTTATAATAAACAGTATTAAATAACATTTACCGGCCTGAATGTCCGAGAAATTTTCATAGAAAATATTCGTTCTCATGGCGTATCAAATGTAAACAAATGACGTCATAATAAAATTTCTCGGACATTCAGGCCGGTAAATGTTATTTAATACTGTTTATTATAAACAGAGAATTTACTTAAATACTTGTATCTATAAAAAGAACGTTAAACATAAAAAAATGTCTTTAATAAATAAATTGTCGGACTTTGTCCATTTCTTAATGTATGACGTATTTTGTTTACATTTGATACGCCATGAGCAGTTATGAATATTCAAGATTCATGGAAGATTGAAGTTTATAAGCATTAAATTCGACCTTGCCTACCGAACGCTTCTTTGTGGCCTAACGGTAAGGCACGTAAATGACGGTTCCGTATAGGATGCAGGTTCGAATCCTGTCAAAAGAACGAATATTTTCTATGAAAATTTCTCGGACATTCAGGGCGGTAAATGTTGTTTAATACTGTTAAACATAAAAAAATGTATTTAATAAATAAATTGACGGACTTTGTCCATTTCGTAATATATATATATATAGAAAGATACAGAAAGTGATATTCACATAAATGATTCTCACTTTTGTTATTAATGTTAGGAAAATATTTCGTTTTAGACTGACTAATGTTGTTTCACCTTTGCCAGGATTATGGTCATATCTTTGAACGTGATGATATTTTCAATTAAATGATTCGTACATTTTCTGGAATAAATAAGGCAGTAATGCTTATTAAGAATGTGTAGCAATTTATTTTTCTTGTAATTTATATGATACACGTAAAAATGTATTTTAATACAGAATAAATAGCTCAATGAGAATATCTACAAATTTGTACAAAAAATGAAATCAATGAAAACTTCTATTTGTAAAGCCAGTTTATTGAAACTCACTTTTATTTGGGCCCGATAATAACAACGGGCAATCAGATGGCTACAAACCGAATCAAAAAACGAGCCTCATTTTAACAAGATGCCATATCTGGGCTGGGACTTTCCAAAACTAACTTGATAGCCTTGATTTCACAGTCATTTACTCAGCCTCGTGGAAAAAGTGTCATTTCTCCCGTAGACGCAGCGTTACAAGTCTATCTCTGCTTCATCGTTATTTCCATTGTAAATGTAAAGACGACCTTGGTTCTCTAAGTCTATGAGTTTAGGCAAACACCTGCAAGTAAATGAAATGTTTTAAAGCGTATAAATTGGGCCCAAAAATACATGAAAATTGACATTTCTGTTTTCACAGACGAATCACGGGTGACACTCCGTGGACCTGATGGATGGGCCAAATAGCGGATTATATCCAATGCAGATGTACCTTTGGCTAAAAAGAAAGCAGAAAGGAGGCGACAGTTTGATTATATGCACTTGAATAGTCGGTCAGACCATTACTGAATCATTAAAATTTGATGTAAGAGTTAAATGACCAGTGTTATCTTCCGTTGGGTGGTATAAGTCCCAGGCTCGGAGTTTTAAATTGAAGAGTATATTTATGCAAACAAAGAAGACAGCAAGGAGGGAAAAAACACGAAAGTATTAGACATTTCTGTATAAGCTTCCTCTATAGAGAAAATAATGACATGCATCTGAAAGTTTATATATTTATATGCAATATTTTTGAAAGAGGTAAGTTTCCAAAAAATATTATTATAATTGGTTTACTTGACCGGTTTCGCTATGTGGATAATCAACATTTTTTGGCAGTTTTTAAATGTTTATCAGATTACCACGTGCTGTCATTTATATTTGTGATTAAAAAACAAGGAAAGCAACCGGTTATATCTAGTTTGCCTACACAATGAAACAGGTAAAATAAATAATTATTATTGTAATTTTTTTCGGAAAACCAAGAGGTATCACAAATATTGTATATAAATATATAAAATATCAGGTGCCTTCTCTATCTATCTATCTATCTATATATATATATATATATATATATATATATATATATATATATATATATATATATATATATATATATGTATGTATATATTGCGTGTGTGTGTTTATGTATTGATACATTAGGAAAGAACAGTTGGATTAATGATCCAAAGTTCTTTAGTATTTAATTCTGTATTAAAACAATAAAAAAACAAACAGTGCTCGGTACAGAAGTAGAGCTTAAATTATGAGTATTTTCTTTATTTTTTTACCATATCGGACTTGCTTTTGACTATAAGGATTCCTATTTTCACTCACTATGTTCATCGATCGACTTCATATATATATATATATATATATATATATATATATATATATATGTGGAAAGATCTAAATATAAAGCTAATTGAAAGACGGCTGAAGATAATCGAACAAAAATGCAAAAAATATTACATAAAGTTCATGCAATTGAAAAAAAAATGTCTGATATTTTGAGAAACTGTCTGTCTTTGTTTATTTTATCCTTTCTTTCTTCTTTAATTTCTTGCGTGATTGCTTTTCTTACTTCTTCATGTTTCCTTTAAAGACTGATATTCTTTCTTTCTTTATTTGTCATTTCTCTTTATTCTGAGCTCTTTCTAATCTTTTTATATTGTTTTCTTCATTGACGTCATTCTAACAGTCAGTATTTTTTAAATCTTTTTTGCAAAAAAAAGTCTTTCCTATCACTCACCAAGTTTCTTTCTTTAATTCAGTACTTTCAAAAAAGATCTTCCCTGCCACCAACACGTCAGCTAATTGGAAACACTAGCAAATGGCCAATTAGATTCTCAAATTTAGTTCTTGCGTGAGAAAACATGAAGCTACTGCATGTGTTGACATAAAGGTGACACTAGAACGTTAGCTTGCATCTCTGTTGAACAGCAACGCTGACCAAATATTGGTAATATTAGCCGCATTCGGATCACTAGTGCAGTGTCAAGTTCATCTCATGCCACTCAATCTTGACGTGACGTTATTTATGGTTGCCACACCAAATTATGAGAGACTGACATGAAAGAATTCGTAGTTAAACACGTAAAGATATCCTGTAAACATATTTTTTCTAATGTTTTACTGAGAAAGGAAATTCCTGCAATACTTTATGCCTGGAGGACGTAGCAGACCATGGCTCTCCACATTTTCCTTTTCTTTATTTTCTCTGAATTACAACATATCTTATGGTAAGACAGGTGAAGCTTTCACCATTGCTTTCAGGAGTAAAAATTCAGAGTTTTCCGTTCCTTATACTGTGTGTCAATCAAACCTAGTGAGCACAGTATACCCTCCAAATTAACCCAGAGCATGTAGGAACACGGACGGGCTCACGGCATTCTGAAAGGCTGAAAGAAATGAAAGGCTGATTAATAAGAAACTGAAACCAGGACACTAAACCCCGGAAACTGAGCCAGAATTTAAAATCTCTTCGCCAATTCTATTTTCTGTATTAATGTTTTTTTTTATTAACTGTACCAAGCGACACTGGTTTCTTCTTCTTCTTCTTCTTCTTCTTCTTCTTCTTCTTCTTCTTCTTCTTCTTCTTCTTCTTCTTCTTCTTCAGGATTTGATCGATGATAATGGAAATTTATTGGCTTAGTCCTGGAGTGAGAGAATGATAGAAGACAAGTTTTTTTCGACACTGAGCTGTTACTGTTTGATTAGTGAAGAGATCAGCTCATGGCCGAATGGTTAACGCTCTAAACGCCCGGGATTAAAGGATTAGATATAATGAGGAATATTAATCACGTTTCCATATTAAACATTAGCTAATGAATATTCGTAAGGAACAGTTGTTCTCTCTCTTAACACACACACACACACACACATATATATATATATATATATATATATATATATATATATATATATATATGTTATAATTGAATAATTCATCGAGTCCAGAAGAAAACTCAACAGAATGCAAAAAGCACTGGACAGCCGTTTCGTCCTATATTTGACAGTCATCAGCAGTGCGCATCTACTACCGAGAATTGAAACCCGGACAGTTACGTTATCTGATAACTGGTGTTGTTTTTTCTTGTGTTTTTCTTGTTTTTCTTTTTCTTTGGTCACGTGGTTGATTTTGATTCTCGCCTATAAATATGCTTTTTCTCTTTTGCCTCTTTAGCCAGCTTTCCCTGAGGATCCGCTTAGGTGTAACCTGGGTAGGTTTGTCTCGCTCACTAGGTTTATCTAGGTCTGCTTTCCGTTTAAGCGTGGTCACGTTGTCGTATTTCCCCTTTTTTAGCGAGATTAATGCTCGACAAGCGTACATACAATTTTCCATCATAATAGAATTATTTTCATTTTTTCGTTTTCATTCAAAATACTTAAATTTTGGAATACGTTTTGAAAGCGTCGCCCATTTGACGACAACGTGACCACACTTAAACGGAAAGCTGATCATTTAAAATTTTCAGTTATCTGTTTTGGATAAGTCTTGTTTTTATGTCCATCGTCTTTGTCATGTTGAACTGATTATGTTAATTGCATTTTAATGAATATTGTCCTGATGAAGGTTTATTAAACCGAAACGTCAGACGTTGACATTTCATTCATATTAAAACAACATAATTGCATTTAAGGATTTTTTTTTTTTTTGTTTTTTCCAAATATTTTTCTCCATTCTGTCGGATTTATATCCATTTATATTTGCTTACATATATATATATATATATATATATATATATATATATATATATATATATATATATATGTTGGGGGTCATAGTGTCAGACTAAATTTGTTTGTCCCTTCAGAACTTTGTCTATTATAACTCTCCAAAATTTCCTGCCCCTTGCAGTTCGTAATTAATTTTCTCTTTTTGATTTAATTCCTAAAGCTTGCTCCGCGATCTAGTTATACAAGCTAACTAGATAGGTTATCCTTTGTTTTCCTATGTCACTCTTCCTTTCAATCTGTCCTGTGAGTATCAATTTTTTCTAAGACCTCTATCCTTATTATGCATGCTCATTATGTGGTGGTTACGTTTATTTGTATGGGGATCGCATTACTGATCGGAATTGTTCTTCAGTGACGACTTTTCAAAGGCAGATATTGAATTGTTTCTAAGGAAAATCCATTACTTCTTTAACATTTGCTTTAAGTTTCAGGTGGGTAACTGTGCAGATATGCCTTTCGAAAAAATCTGAACGAGTGAGGGTGCTTTAAAGACAAAAGAGTATATCGATTTACTATAAAGCTCTCTGTAGCCAAGCATATCAGACATTTTCCTCCTGCAAAAGGGAACGCAGGTTTGAATCCTGTCGGACGGCACATCTTTATTAAATATTCTCGGTTAATCAGACTGGTAGACGGAATATATACTGTTTACAATAAACAGGAAAGTCTACTCTAATACGAGTATCCAATAAATATAACGTTTGAAGTAATTTTATTTTATTATCAGAATTTATTCATTGATAGCTTCTTTCTTTTTTTTGCAAAACTGAAAAAATACGTAATTTTTTCTTTTCAATCCTATAATGGTAATCCTCATATACACTTAAATATTTGCACCTTGTTCATTTTTGGTCGACGATAAAGAACAATACAACTGAAGATATAAAGATTTTAATATAACTACCTTCAAGCATAGACGAAATAAATATTTTAATGTGATAATATTATTGAAACATCGCAAAAATCTAGTGTTCATGCTTATAAATCTGTTATTTAATATGAATAATGGGTGGATAGCCTCGATATGAGAACAAACGCATTCTAACCACGCAGACCTAGGCTGGAACCTCACCCTGTTTGATTTTTATGGGAGGT
The DNA here is from genome assembly GCA_963932145.1 of Acanthosepion lycidas. NCBI lineage: Eukaryota > Metazoa > Mollusca > Cephalopoda > Sepiida > Sepiidae > Acanthosepion > Acanthosepion lycidas. Next base: position 106,121,174 of record OZ010583.1, on the reverse strand, counting down.
GATTCTTTGATTCCAAAGGCCTACCTAGACGATCCTATCGTTCGACACTTTTGGAAAGTGACTGAAAGTCATTGCACGGGTTGAACTGTGAGTTAAATTGGAAATACAGAACTGCTTGGGAACCTTCGAAGCTTTTCTCTAGCACGAAGTGATACGTCATCGTGACCGAGAGTTTAAGCATCCTGGCTTTGTTCAGACTTTTTCATGGAAGATTACGCACTCTATTCATGAAAATGCAACTAAGCTTCAAACAGTATAGATGCATTAAAACTGACATGTGGTTTCGGTGGGTGTTGACAAATAAAAATGTCTCTGTGTGGAACGGCGTGCTCTAAAAAATGTAACCGGCCTTTATTATATGATGAAAAAAAAAGAACTAGTCCAGTAACTTGTAACAAAAAGGTTAATTTACTGCCAGGTTTTTGTCAAAAGTGACGTGTGCTACTAATATCCTAGTGCAAATTGCATACTGAAATAATATCTAAATGTGAAATGTAATTATATACAGCCACTAAAAACGTATTAGCTTGCAAGAAGACTAGCAGCAAAAAACCCTTATATATCATATTAAACCTTAAGTTTTCGCTTTACAATTTATGTAAATTCCCAAGGTTGCTAACGCTGATATCGTTAACCGATAATGCGAGAAAAACATTTTGGGAAATCATATAACATATAACTTTGGGTCACGTCACTGGATTCAACCAACACTTTTATCAACGGGGCCATATGTACTTGAAGAAGACCGGAGTATACAACGATCGAAAGTTCGTGAATATGGCAACAATGATTAAGACAACTGTCAGAACAATATAAATGGTTTTAGTTTAGATAATTACATCTTTCTGTCAATGTTCTTCATATTCTGCATCATTTCTTTTTATTTAGATTCGCATCAGAATTTTCTCCAAATATCTTCGTGATTGGTAATGCGATTTTATTCTCTGTTAAGTCATAATTTAACTCAACTTCATATTTTGCGATATTCTTTAAGTCATTTTTATTCTTGTTCTTTTTTTTTTTTTTTTCAATTTCTTTTTGATGATTTATCGAAATTACCAATATTTTGATTCGGATCATATATTTATATATTTCTTCTCTTCTGATGACACATGGCAATATTTACAGGACTCACAATACTCTATACATATCATAACCCGATTATTCATTTCAAAAGGAAATATAAACTATTACTACTCTTAGTAAAGTTTGGTTTTAAGTTATCCCCCTTTTTTGCCAACCATTTGTACAAGCTCATTAGGTCGGTCACGTTGTCTTCATCTCTTGTCATCGAGATATCCTGTGAGGGTCAGATTCTCAGGGACTCACCCGCTTTATTATATGTACTAGAAGGTTAAGAACTCTCTTATTGATTCGAAATATAAACCTCATTTTTTGATCTCCCGGAAAAACCTTATATTCAAACCATGGTATTGGCAACATCGTTCTGTAGAAACATATTCCTGCTGCCTCATGTCTCTTCATATGAAAAGAGATATACCATTATTCATTCCCATAGAAGAAGAATTGTATTACATAATATTTCAACAACCTTTTCTTTGTGTCAGTCGAAATTTTCCTGTCCTTTTCCCTAGCCTGTTTGGTGTGTTTCTGATCTAACTGAAGAATCTTTAAACAAAAGTTGAATATTAATACTGTTTGCCGAGGAATGTATTAAAAGCAATAAATTAATCTGTGTGATGTCAAAATTATAACTTGTCTTTCTTATTTTTACATCAAATTCCCTAATATTCTTAATGGTCTATACTTTTCCTCGATGTTTATCTTAACAATAAAAACACTTAAAATATTTTTTTCCCGCTTGTCAGTTGAAGTTCCGTACTTAATACGTCTTACAAATCGGAGATTCTTTCTCTGAGATCTTCTCAAAGCCACGAGTTTTTTTTTTCATCTTATGTTACCAATGAATTTAATATACACCGGATAGATTGGTGGCCAGTCATTAAAATAAATACACCGTATCTCCACAAAATTGACATAGATTAAAATGTAAATAACTGAGTAACTAAATGTCTCAGGCGAATTAAATTAGAGAGGCTTCATATTGTACAATAAAAGAGGTATTTATCAAAACTTGAATAAGCTATTCATAGGGATAAAGATTTTGAAACCGATTTCACAAAGCTTCAGAAATGTTCAATATGCGTACGACACGGCACACGTCAAGTCTGTAATGCAGTTCATGTTAAACACGCTGTAGCATGTGTTCTGTAACATTCACCAGCGTCTCAGTGTCTCATTTATTTTATTTTTTTTTTAAGTATCCATGTGTTTGTAGGAAAAGGTGGGGACAGAAACCTGTTATTTCACATAACCTGATAGGAAAAAAAGAAAAGAAAAAACAACGGGTCATGTCAGATGAACGTAGCGGGCATTCCAACAGAACATTGTCACTATCACTGGCACGCACGATCTATCTTCCTGGTAGATACTCATTGAGATGGGTCTACACGGCCAGCTTAGTTTTTAAACATTTTATTAAAATTTGAGATCATTTGAATGAGACTTGGCTATCTTATTAGACGACAAAATGATGTAGTCTTTTGGGACACCCTGTATATCGGGGATTGTTAAAGAAAATGTAAACAGAATCCACTGTAAATAATGTTGAATACGGTAGAATAAGAAAGTTAATACAATAAAAGAATTAAGGAGAGATAATTATTCGAGAATGTTATGGGGTTCTTATTAAATATTAAATATTATAAACTCAGTGGAAACAGAGCCAGGAATAACTGATCAGTATTAAAAGTAAGAAGGTTAGATATTCCTAGACATGGGCAGAGTAACCAGAATATTCTACCTCCGTAAATTAAATAATGTGTTCACTTCAAAATTTTCTTGCAGGTTACGTAAATCGATATAACACTGATGAATGTCGGAGGGCACAAGGGCCGAAACCTTGAGATAACAGCAACACAATTGTAGATATTTATCCGAATATAAATAGAGGTCTTGCAATCAGTGCACTTAAGATTCTCAAAAAAAGATATGTTTCTGTATTTGACATACCCTGAACTCGTGTGATTTTATAAAATTATGGAAAAGAGGTTCAGATGGCAAAAGGGAGGGCAGAGGAGAAGAAAAGGACGTGAGAGGACAGAAGAGAGGAAAAAGGCGTGAAATGGCAGAAGAAAGAAAAAATGGGTGTAAGGTGAGAAAAAAAGAAAAAAAGCCCGTGAGGCAGAAGAAAGGAAAAAGGGGTAAGAGGACAGAAGAAAGAAAAAAGCGTGACAAGGCAGAGGAGAGGAAAAAAACATGAAAAGTCAGAAGAGAGGCAAAAGGGTGAGAGGGCAGAAGAGAGGAAAAAGCGTGAGAGAGGAAAAAGCGTGCGAGGGCAGAAAAGAGGAAAATGCGTGAGAGTACAGAATAGGGTGAAAAGCGTGAGAAGACAGAGGAAAAAGCGTGAGAAGACAGAGGAAAAAGCGTGAGAAGACAGAGGAAAAAGCGTGAGAAGACAGAGGTAAAAGCGTGAGAAGGGAGAAAAGAGGAAAAAAGCGTGAGTTGGCAGGAGAAAAGAAAAAAGCGTGAGAGGGCAGAAGAAAGTAAAAAATTGTGAGTGGGCAGAGGACAGGAATAAAAGCATGTGAGGGTAGAAAAGAGAAAAAAGCGTGAGAGTGTAGACAAAAGGAAAAAAAGCGTGATAGAGCAGAGGAGAGGTAAAAGCGAGAGTGGGAAGAAGAAAGTTAAAAAGCGTGAGACGGCAGAAGAGAGGAAAGGGCAGGAGAGGGCAGAGGAGAGAAAAAACACGAGAGGGCAGAAAAGAAGAAAAAGGCGTCAGAGAGCAGATGAAAGAGAAAAATGCGTGAGAGGGCAGAGGAGAGGAAAAAAGCATGAGGGAGCAGAGGAGAGGAAAAGCGTAAGAGGACAGAAGAAAGGAAAAAAAGTGAGAGTGCATAAGAGAGGAGAAAAGCGTGAGAGGGTAGAAGCGAGGTAAAAAGCGTGAGAGAGCAGAAGAGAGGAAAAATGTGTGAGAGATATAGAGATGAAAATCCAGGTTTGAGTGGACGCCCTATTTTTTTTTAATAGAGTTACCTCTGCTGGCTTGTGCATATGATACATTTTATGGAGAAAATGTGTTCTCCAGACTTTGAACATTCGTATCCCCCTATCGTTCAGATAAATTTTAACTGGTAGAAGCAGTTCATACCTTTGTTATTGTGGATAAATTACAGTAGTAATTATGAAAATTTTAATCGTTTCTTCCATGCAAGGCAATACAACCACTAAGACGCCAAGGATTATAGATTGTTAGAGATTATGGGAAACGGAAAAAACTTATTAGGTAGAAACATTAATTAAAAAAAAAATGAATTAAGATGACAGAAGATAATGATTGATATTGCATTTTAATTCTTAAGTATCAAAGTTGACTGAAATGAGAGGTGCCGTATGATATTTCAACCAGCGATAGGTGAGAGAAAATAAACTGTTAGAATTCACTTTTTGCTCACGTTTGGACATTTCAGCTATAAAACGCTGTGACCTTGCTGCCATTCTCGTACTGCGTTTAAATTCTCACGCTGTCCGCTTACCTAGGATGGAACAAATTCATTGAATCAACAGCTTCATCTACCACAAGGAAAGTTGGTTCTCTGTGTCGGCCAGAAGGTTTTTCTCGCCTTAGTCTATCCTTCAAATCTATAAATCAAACATTCGTCCTTGCATGAAATATGCTGCCATATATGGTCTGGAGCTCCAGCTGTTCATCTCAATGTCCTCTTCCAGAGACGTATATGTAATATGGTTGGTCCTGGTCTGGCATTTCGTCTACAGTCACATTCTCACTGACGTGCCTCGCTTCCCTCTGTCTTTCCTACAAGTACTTTCACGGCAACTGCCCCGACGAGCTATTTTCACTGGTCCTCAAACTACATAAGTATTTACTAGGTTGGCGTCTCAGTTCTATCCTTTCCCGGTCGAAACGGTTAAATGTAGCCGTCTCTTCTACTCCGATAGCTTCATGTCTCGCACTTCCTGCATGTGGATCTCCCTTCCTATTACTTGTTTCTCTGACAGTTATAGTTTTCAAATATTCATTTTTAATGTCAATTAATATCTTCGGATGCCTTGATCTAATTCGCCGTACTTGTCTTTATTCTTTCCCCAATCCCTTCTCTTTACTCTTGTTCCCACTCACTGTAACCCCTTGTGTGCTAGTGGTACCTCCACTTTGCTTGGGGTGAAATGATTAAAGAATAAACAAAACTATTAAGTTTAGGTACAAAGAGTTAATCGGAAAAATTCATGAAATATATATTTAAAAAAAGATAAAAGGAAGATAAGTTAAGGCGGTGTGAAATTGAATGAAGCCGAGATCCGAGGTCAGGATATTACAGGGTTTTTATTTTTTTATATTTTATCCAGAATCTTTAAATTAATTGCATTCATATATACCCTCTTTAACAACAAAATTCTACAAATCGTGTCACTGCATAATTATCCCTCCAACAAAATGTTTAATATCTAAAAAAAAAAAAAACACAAAAGTAATTGAGTTTATTTTTCCGATGTTTTCAGATAAGACGTTTAGCCATCTAGGCACAATTTTTCGTAAGAACCACTGAAAATCACTTTGAGCTATTTAAGCTAAAAAGAGAGCAGGTTAAAATTGTTTTGTGTCAGACTCACTGTCTTCTCCACTGAGCTTGTCCTGGGTAAGACGATATACTCCATCCACGTCCTGGATTAGACGATAAACTACGTCCAACAGCAAGGCCTCCGATCAGGAGGTTTTGAGGAGCGTGGAACCACCTCTAAATTGCTGGTGTTTCCAGGTCTACCCTGACCCGAGGTGGTAGCACCTGTTAAGGTCCCAGCTGTGGGCAAAGAGTTAACACCAAAGTTTGTATAAAAATAGGTTTTAATACAAGAAATAATTTGTAAAAAAAACATTACCAGCAATAATTTTTTAAGGAAAAATTATTATGAGCTATCCTTTTAAAAATATACCAGTAATACAAACGGCTATACATTTTATGAAAAAAAATTACCAACTATAGATTCCTTGAAGGAAAAATATTCTCAGAAATAGATTTTTGAAGAAAAATATATTCCCAGAAATAGATTTTTGAAGAACATTAACAGCAATAGATTTTTGAAAAAAAATATTACCAACAATAACAATTTTGTCGGCATTAAATAACCCATTGAGGTTGATATACCGTAAAATAAGCGAAACCAAACCAAATTCTGCACTGAGCAATGGTGAGAGGAAAACTTCAAATTATCATTGCTGTTTTTGTAGCTGGACTAGAGGTTCATATAGTTTTGTGTCAAACTAACTTAAAAGTGTGCACGAGGAAGAAATCGATCATAAGAAGAAACTAATCATTGTCTACAATCCTGATTGAATTATTGATTCATTCATTTTCTGCAGTTTAGCTGCCTTTTGGAGTTTATGTGAAGCTAGAAAAATGTCTTAGATTCTAAGAATTTTCCTTTCGCAAATAATAAGGGATTAGTGATACAAGTTTTAGTAATTAGCCCATAGCTAGGGGGAGAAGATGTAGATTAATACCTCCCCGAAGAGTATTTGTGCGTACGGAATATAAAAAAATACCTACGTGAATTGAAACTCAGCTCTCCGATTAACAATTCCAAACCATTATCATTTACACCAACCGCACAGCCATGCTTACTGCAAGTGTTCATCCATCTAAATGCGGATCAGGCTCAACATTTCTCAACTTCAATAATTGTATAGGAACCGGTGTTTCAACGTGATGTGGATTTAAGTCCTGAGATTATATAGATTTCATTTTGTATATTCACTTTAAATGCTTCCCCATATTCTGAATAATTACAAAATCGTAGGGGAGAGAAAATGTGGATCCATACCTATTCTAAATTGACTTGTACGTAAGGGAATATAAGAAATCTAAAGAGAATTTGGGTAGGACGTTGCTGTTCGGTGATCGTGTGGGTTCCGCTATTTCAACTTCATGTGGCTGTAAGTGTAGAATTATTTTTAAAAAAATCACCAAAACTAAATTAACTCAAAATCATGACGTAATTGAAATACTGCTGAAATAAAATGCACAATGTCATTTTTCGTGTTGTTGGTGCCACTGTAATATTTTGCCCATTCTGCAAGCGAGATCTTTTCCTTCAGCTAACAAGATATTAGCATTAATTCCATGAACATAAAAGTGTTAAAGAAAGTAAGTCTTACAATCAAACTAAATAAATTTGAGCCTCATGTTTCTTCTCAGACAAGAAATTGGTTGATGATTCCCAAGAGTGCCAACGACGTATATATAGCAAGCATAAACTATTTAAGAGTCGCGTCTGAACAGATTCGAAGATTACTAGACATTATAATAGCAGAATGGATGCCAATAGCAAATAAACATTTTCGGGAATATCATTAACGTCGTCAGTCCCTTCGTGGAACATGTTTTAGAGAAGTGTTTATTCATCACATTCCATGAAAAAGTTGAAAATAATATTATGGACAAACCAGCCTCCGCCTTAGAAAGACACGTGGTTTATAAAAACGCCATATTCAAATGAATGTAGAAATACATTATGTGATAGACTGCATCTGGTGAAAGAAGAGGAACTATTAAATACCGTGGCCAAATCGAAATAATTCGCAAAGAATTTTTGGAAGTTTTGAAATAACATATACAAGTATTATCCTACTTCTTCCCGACAAATTTCCTTAGTCAGGCCATTGGATATTTCAGCGTGGTATTTTTTTTTGGCTCAAAGAGAAAGAAATTAGTAAATTAAAACTATGGGTGGTCTTGAATAGTATCGTGTGAAATTTGCTAAGGTTGAGGTTGGTTTGTTCGTAATATTATTTTCAACTTTTTCTTTTTTGGAACCGATAACGTTTACTCTACCTACACATCAGTTAATTAAGCCAAATCTATAAGAATGAATATTTATACGGATTTTACAATGAAAATAATTCGTTGCAATAATGTAAATAATCTGAATTCCGGTATTTTTAAAGATTAATATAAAATATCTGCTTTTGGGCGCCAAAATTAGGTCCAGTCACAAAATTCTATGCAACAAAAAATACACAAATTCACAGAGCTATTTTTAAAATATATTTTATAAATATCAGAATATTGTCAACTTCGCCTTCAAATGCCTTACACTGAATATGTTTAAGCTGCAAAATTTAAAAATTAAAATTATCTATATTTGCCATAAACACATACAAAAAAAATCTATGATGTCTATTTGGAATATGAGACGAAATATTTCGTACATAGATTTATTGTTTATTCACGTCTGGGTTTCGTCGATGTGAGTGTGTGCGGTTTCTTGAACTTTCTTCAAACGTTGATCTCTTGAGAGGATGTGAACCGATCTAGTTTTTTCCTCACAGTTAGCATGCTTATCAGGTTGTTCCGTAAGAAAACATCATGAAATCAACTGGTTGGGTAATATGTTTACTTTTCTGGGAATTTATTGACATACTTTGAGTTACGATTCTCTACTTGGGAGCTAAGGATATAGCTTCTCTGTTAATTCTCAGATACATTTGGTTCTAATGCTCTTCCCCGGACTCACTTAGGATTACAGCTGATCAACTACTTTTAGAACAAAGCTACTTTATTAGCATTAACATTTTGGCATTTGTTGGCGTAAATCACATACTAGAAATATTAATAACATATTAAACATATTAACATGTAATGATAATTTCCAAGAAATTCTTGTGCAACAGAATTCAGTTTTGTTCATATTAGCACAATATGTTGGCAGTATAAAAGACCGGTTTCTTCAGGTATCTAATCCGTGTTACTAAAGAAAAGTTTTCATTTTATTTTCCAGAAATTGATGACAAAAAGAAAATGGTAGCTAGTAAAACAGCCTCCGCCTTCTAATTTTAATTTTTAAATTTTGCAGCTTAAACATATTCAGTGTAAGGCATTTGAAGGTGAAGATGACAATATTCTGATATTTAGAAAATATAAAAAAATATCTCTGTGAATTTGTATATTTTTTGTTGCATAGAATTTTGTGACTGGACCTAATGTTGGCGCCCAAAAGTAGATAAAAAACTGAAATTAATTTGTATTTGGAAAAAAAATTCCTCAGAAAATCCTACCAAATCTATAAAGCGTAAATGGCAATAATTTTGCTAAAGAGATCGATTTTTTTCGTTTATTATGAGAAAATCTATGTGACGTGTTGAAATGCATACACGGAATTTCAAAATCACTATTCTTGTACATTAATCTTTTAGAAAATGCCTTAATTCAGATTATTTGCATTATTGCAACAAATTATTTCCATTGTAAAATACATACAAATATTAACGCTACTAGATTTGGTTTAAGTAACTGATGTGTGGGTAGAGTAAAGGTTATCGGTTCGAAAAAAAAGGAAATCGGTGTTAAGTTAAAATTCTAGCAATACGCCGTATATACACCTTCAAGCAAATAAACTAAGGAATGGCTTGAAGCTTTCTTATCTCTTTTTATATTTTAAAAACAGGGCAGATTGCGTTCTATAGACATAGTTAGTATTTGAGTTCATAAGACAATGGTTAATTGATTGATTTGTTTTTACGGTTTATCACCCTTTTCAGATTATTCGATGTCAGAAAATATTTATAGATTGTAAGAATATTTTGGAGATAATAAAAAATAATTTTACTGATATAATTCCTACTAATTAATCCATAGCCGGATGGGGAAAAGGTATATTCATATTTTCCCAACGTTACGTAAGGGAATGCAATAAACCCGACTGGAATTGGAAATTGGCTATCTGATTTCCAATTCCTAGCCGTTAACCATTATACAACTTGCACATCCAAGCTTGCATAACCTAGTTATTCCCAAGCGGTCACTGATCTATGTACTGGCATGTCTCGACGTTGCTTAACTTCGGAAATTGTACGAGAACGAAGAAAGACAATAGGAAACCGCTCTACTAACTTTCCAATAATGAATAGTAATTCAAGGGTAACAAAGAAAAAAAATGGCTGTGGAGGACTATAAACGACATGTGATTCGGCTTTCAAATAAATAAATAAAACATTAAGAAATAATTAAACGTTTTTTTTCGGTATCTTTAAAGAAACGTCTTTGTTAAACAGTAAAATATAATAGCAGATTTATTGAAGATGATAGTTTTTAATATACATACCAAAATTAGTATATATTGTGTAACTCAACGTTTTGGGAAAAATCTGAGTTTCCCGCATGTGGCAATCGTTAAGCACGGATTGAAAATCTTTGAAATACGCGTGCCACTCAAAACAATCAATGATTGTTAGCTGCTCGCAGACTTCTACGGATTGATACAATCGCAGCACGTATAGTTCGGGAATTTTCCAATACCGATATTTTCTATAACTTCTAATGCAGAAAAGCATTCACATCTTATCAGGGATAGAAAATATTAAAATTTGTAATAGTTTTTTTTTTATGTATCATTTCATTTTAGCGAATTTTAGATGAAGGCAAATTTAATGCTGGTCGTATTACATAACTACAGCATTTATTATACCTATTTCATAACAATACATTTAAGAAGTTGTTTTACAGTAATCAAAAGACAATATATTTTAGACGGCATTTTATATCGTATCGTCTTCTGCATAAATGCTTATTCTTAAGAAAATAAATTCAGCAAACCAGGTGAAAAACGTCAAACATCTTGGTGAGAGGGAAAAGAAAAGCGAACCAAAGATATCTCCAAGTAGAAAAATTAGTTAAGATGCAGATGAAACTGATACGTTTGAAAACAGAGGAATATGGAAAAAATATGTCGAATGGAAAAAGGGATTTCTTTATGAGAGAGGCGAGAATCCATAGCGAGGAAAAAGATAAGATGAGAAAGATTACGATGAAGAAAAAAGGGTTAATGGTGAAACATAAGAAATTATTAGTATATGTTAAATATCAATAGTAATGGCGGGCCGTTCGTATCAGTGCATTCCTGTCTAAACAGTCCCTATTGCAGACGCCTGTTCAGGCACATTTGTGTTCAAACATCCATAGAGCCCAACTTTGATTTATACTGCACATAGGCTGAGAGGACCTTAGTTACTGTTTTAGGTAGGAAGCGCATAATATGGCACGATCAACAGTCTGAACAAGCCCTGTACGCTCAAACGCTCGGTGATGATGACAAGCGACTTCATGCCAGCTCAACCATCGACGGCTCCTAAATAGTTTCGCCTACCCAATTTTGCTCATAAGGCTTAGGTTAATCTATGGTATTATTTTACATGCAAAGTTTCCGCCCGGTTGGATCGTCTCCCCCAGACTGATAAAATCAAGGTCACCTTTCTGAAAAATAAACGAAAATATCAATACATAGCGAAGAATATCAGTAAAATATTTATCGAAAATTATGAGAAAAATAAAAGAATAATAAAAATCAAAATAATATAACCGCTACTACTACTACTACTACTACTACTATTACTAATAATAATCGTGGGCTCTCCCGTCGTTGATCGACGCGGGCTGTTGACCCGCGCTTACCGGGCACTCTTTTACGACGTATGAGCGTCAGATCAGTCAGTTCCATTTGAACCGACAGCCTCACAGCCTGCACATATGATTTGATTCTAGTGGTGAAGGTTTTCTGCAAAACCAAACCCACTCTTTGAAGAGCCGAATACAGGGACCTGATGCACCATGTGCCAAATGTCCCCAAACGACCCTCCAAGGGCTTTTGTATTGACAGTTGTCTTAGACTAGTTGTCATCTAAGGCTATAGAACCTTGTCTGTCCTGATATTTACCCATAATTGGGAGAGAAGAAGAGGATTTATACTCTCCCCACGTAAGTGAATGTAATGGATTCGACTGGAATTCGAACTCGGATCTCCGAGTCGTTATCGATTACCCCACAGTATATCTTGCTCCTACTACTCCTATTAATTTATAGTACAACAAAAATAGTAGATGTTTCACTTATGTCAGAAATGCAGAAACGATGAAAGTTAGACCTCTTAAAGATTGATCCGAAAGTTTTATTCTTGTTTCAGAGGAGCCAACATACTGACAAATTGTGATAATCCGAAATGTAGATTTTGTGATGACATTTGTGAGACAGTTGACCATCTTTGCATCCATGAGATATAAAACACGGCATGACAGGTTGGGACAATATCTGCATTGGAAAATCTGCAAATTTACAGGCAGTAGAGTTCAAGAAATTGGTACGAACACCACAGAAGCTTGATTACAAATATATGACATGTAACAATTTTATGGGACTTTACAATAAACACATACAGACCGATCGAATCTAATCGCCCCGACATAGCAATCAAATACAACAAAAAAGACTGTGCTTTCTTATCGGTAAAACAGTTTCTTCAAACGGTAATGTATATTTCAAAATCTTCAAAAAATATATCAAAATAGAAAAATCTTGATGTGGAAATATAAAAAAAATGTGGCGCAGGATGACAATAATTCCGCTTATGGATAGGGCCAAGATTTTAATTGTAAAATGTTCTGATAGACTTATTTGTTATGGAACTGGTAACCAGTTAAAAAATACAAAACATTGTTCTCACACGTAAAGCTCACACATTACAAAAGGATTTGTTTATATAAAATAAGTGTGATCTTAGATTATTTTGTTTATATATATGTTGTTTTTTAATGTTCAATGGAAAATGCCATGATGCCATTTTTTACCTTAGGTCGCTGAGAAACATCCGGAAGAAAATGACTATAAAACATAAATAAAAGTAAATAATAATAATAATAATAATAATAATAATAATAATAATAATAATAATAATAATAATAATAATGCTAACCTCAAAAATACTAGATGATTCATTTATGTCCGACAACAATACAAATGTGAAAGCAAATGAACCTCTGCCAAAATACAATACTTTGACTGTAAAGTGGAAAATTTTGAAAATATGATACAGCATATAGAAGATTATGGCCCATGGACATCCAAAAGAGCCATCATCTACTAATGATACCACGGCCGAAACATCTATAAATAAATTAATAAAAATAACATCATCAACGACAAAAGAAATTCGAGTGATAAAATGTCGACAACTATGAAAAACAAAAAACATATACATATTTTACGGACGAAGAGAATGGAACAAAATTCTGCATAGGGAACAATTGTAAATAGTAACAGAATCACTTTGCATATCGCATTAACAGAAAACATTATAATACAAAATAGGAAAAGATAGATCAAACTATAAACAACTCTGATGATCCTCCGAAATAAAGAGAATTTCCGATCCATAGAATTATTGCGTCTGAAAGTATACAATTTTATACTTTTAACGTGAAGAAATACATATATGTCACTCTACAGCATTAAAGACTGAATTAGTAACTCAAAATCCACTATCAGATATAAAATAGTTTTCCGTAAAAAAATAAACTTTTATACCTTGACGAATAAAAGACAAAATATATCAATATGGCAAGAAGTAGACTACTAACGTAAGAATAAATGGTTGAACGAAAGAAATGATTGTAAAATTGGATAGAGTGACAACAGGAAAAGGCATAATGGATTCATATCCTTCCCAAGGGTATTTGCGCTATATGGAAATATAACAAACGCAACGGAAATTGAAACTCAGCTCTCCAATTTCCAATTCAGAACCGTTATCAGTTATCAACTGCACATCCAAGCTTACAGTAGCTGGTATTGCCAAGTAGTCACCCATCTAGTTACTGGCCAACCTCGACCTTTCTTAAATTCGGTGATCATACGCAAACCGGTGTTTCAAAGCTGAGCACAAGATAACAAACGAGTGTGTAAATCATATCATATCTGAACGTAATTCGCTAGTTATGTCTCGAGACGTTTGGTTTTGTACTTATAAATAAAAAAAACTCGATTCAAACAAGGCTTTTTTTATTATAATAAAACAACAATTAAAATATAGCATGCCAATACAATGTAAATCGAGCATTCGATTTAGGTGTAAAAACGAAGAGGCGTCCAGAGGAAAATGAGGACCAAAATACATCGCGTATTTGTAAAAGTGAATAAACGGTATGGTGGTACAAAAAACGGAGAAAAGTAAATGGTATGTCTTTAACCAGCAGTTAAGCCAATTGTGTAAAATGGTGAACAGGGTAGTGGAGAGCACGTAGAACAGCAAAAAGTACGTTCAGCGAAAATAATTAAATTCAAAATTCAAGGAATATTCGAATCCCTTCCGACCATGATATTATTAGGCTTTCCGAAAAAAGTGTGGTTTCTAGCATTTAATGGCGTTTGCTGTTAGTTTTTATCAAAAGGACCGAGTAGATTTGACATCACTTTGTCTCCTGCTATAATTAGCCGAGAAATCGCATGAAGTTGAAACTGAATCAAATTTAAATAATACAGCTTGTAATCATTTTAATCCGCCTGTCACTGAAGGCATTGTGGTAATGAAATTCTACACGTCACTGAACAAGCTGTGATGCCATCCAAGGTCGGTTGTACGCGAATAGACTTGCGAATGCTATGTTTTCAGATTCGTCTCAATAACCAATATTAGAACCGTAATTGCCGTTAACAAAATATAGCGACAAATGCTAATAGGAAAGAGCAAAAAAATACAAAATAAACCAAAAAAAAAAAAAAAAAAAAAGAAAGAAAAGAAAACGATTTCGCTCTTAGTCGGCAATGTCTTACATCTGCTATAGGAAAGCGGACTTTCTAATTAACCACTCACTAGATTTCAGCCTCGGAAAACGAACACTACAATCTCTCTGCCTAGCCGTTTCCCTTACTACCCTTACAGTCACTGTTCGTTTCCCTATATGAATAATGGTTGGGGGACCGCAACCCTTTTCAATCTTATCGTCTTAAACCAACCAAAATAGGGGAATACACGGACAGGTTTTGGGCACTCAGTCTTTCAAGGGAGCCTACATTGACGGCTACGTAAAAACATTAACAACATTTTATGTTCGACAATTCAAAGGTGGGACGGAGACAAGATTCCTGATTAACAACGGTAATTATATTTATGTAACGATGGGCTGGAGACAACATTCGTGTTAATCGCTGGCCAGCAAATTCAGTTAAAAAGAATCTGTATATTCATTTTTTAAGGATGTGTGAGAAATCGTATTGATAGTGTCGTCCATAGCGAGGTAATGTAACAAGAAAATACAATCACCAAATACGTTTTTTTTTTCTTCAATTAAATTGGATAAACAGGGCGATAAGATTTTTTGATAAACAAGAAAATGGTGTGATCTATAGCATGGCAATGCAAAGCCACACTATTTCCATTATTCGGACTACTGTCTTCATCTTTGTCGCCATATTTATTACAACGGTTCGGCTGTTGTACGCTCCGGCCTTCTTCAGGTGGTTGGAATGATGAATGTTGAATGCTTGACATTCCAAGTACCTGAAAAAGGCCGAAGCGTACAACGGCCGAAAAGTTGTAATAAATATGGCGACAAAGATAAGGACAATAGTCCTGAAAATGGAAATAGTTTTACATAATAACTCATTTCAGAAATATAGACAGATACTGAAGAAGGCCGGAGCGTACAACGGCCGAAACGTTGTACTAAATATAGCGACAAAGATGAGGATAATAGTCCGAATAATGTAAATAGTGTACATAATACATCGTCTCAGAAATACAGACAGATACTGAATGCAAAGCCACACTCTTCAAAATAAACCAAAAAAAAAAAAATGATTGTTCCACTCAGATATCTTTCCGTATATCCAATAATCATGAGTTTTAGCATGTACGGATTTTGATTTGTTTCGATCAAAAAAAGAAAAAAAAAATTTCGCAAGTGAAAGAGCTTTCAAAAAAAAAAAAATGTAGAAAAGAGACTTTCAATGCTATATAGGTATGAGTTACATAGACGTTGCTTTCCAAACATGATAGAGTCTAAAAGCGTGTCCGCTTCCTTGAAGGTCATCAATTACTTTCCAGCTTACCCGCTCTTTCTCCACGGAAGAAATGACACAAGACTCTCGCAGAAAGTGTTCAGACGAAATATATTCATTAGTACTACTAGTTTTAACCTTCACGGCTAAGACCCAACATGGCACACAGATTGTTGCCAATTAGAATCATTCCATTCGTATTCCATTTGTGAGATGAAACTTCCACTCGAGCAGCTTCTAACCCCGAACAACTGCTTTGTGCATGAACTCCCAAGACCACGCTTTCAGACTAATACAATTTTAACTCGTTCAAATCTGGGGTTAACCGCTATCTTGGCATACATGTCCATAAACTGTGTCTCTTACTGTTATGGGGTCCTCCCCTTTTTCATATAAGTGGACTCGACCAGAGTGTTACTTGGACTGCTGTCGTTAAATACCCAGAGTCAGTCAGAATAGAGAGAGAGATATTGAGAGAGAGTGAGCAGAGATTGTGATTGAGTTGGAGGTAGAGTAATAGTGTGAGGTAACCGCTTGCAGAAGTCACAGTTACAAGCACGTAGACTCCAAGGAACCCCTACTTCGAGACTCTCTCTCTCTCTCTCTCTCTCTCTCTCTCTATATATATATATATATATATATATATATATATATATATATATATATATATATATATATATATATATATATATATTTATGACGACTAAACGCGTCCCTGTTACCCATTGTATTATTGTGTAAATACATTTAATTTCTTATATTTAATTCTTGCGTTTGTCATTCATTGGAGACCGAATTTCATCTCGGAATCCACAAAACTTACAGTGCAGCCCTCTACCTTGAGTGGTTTGGGGCAATGTACACTGTGAAAATTATTGTATAAACAAATTTTTGGGAAATAAATTTGATTTTTTAAAATACCCTTTCCTTTCGGTTGTAGACTTTGAAACGAATGATTATTTTTAATAAATAATATTCAAATAAATTTAACTTATATCTGTTTTTATATCCTTCCTTGTAGAAAAAAAGCAATTACTTTTCAAAACAGCGTTTCTAAATTTTACTGCGTGGACTTGATAGGAATAAACCTCTATGATTGATATAGAAATAATTTGCTTGCCGTTATAATATTAACTGTTCTAGTATTTGTGCAAGACACAATGACGCTTTCAAGGTTCCCGTGGCAGATAAATTGCCAATTTTTAGGTCATTATTTCCGAATGCATCCCACCAATTTAAGATGTTCAAGTCGACTCCTGATTGTAGATCTGTGTGTGTCTGCGTGTTTATGGCGATATTATTACGTCTGGCGAACAAATGAGTCGAAAGTCACCCTCATTAATTACTCAAAACTAAAAGTGTTCAGCAACACAGTCCTTTAAAACTTTTTCTCGCATAATGGTCCCCAAATTGGCACCAATTAATGAGAATAGTTTCAAATACACATTTTATTATAATGCCACTATTATATGACTATAGTTATAACACACTCATATATATGACATACGTAGGATAAGGATTCTCTATATGTATGCTTCAGCTACTTGCCATAACGCCTGTATTAGATAGTCTTTTCCCAAAAGCTGGGAATTTGCCCATGCCCCCCACCCGACTTATATGAATACACCACAAGGTCAGTTTAATGTGGGGAACCCGAGCGCGTAAACTCTGGCTGCTGTTCCAAAATTTACCCAATCGTTGAAATCATGGAAAACGAGTACTTTCCTCGTCTGTTATACACAGCTCACTCTCTATCCGCAGACAGAGCCCCGACTGAGTCAACCTTTGCCCGATAACAGGTCTTGTCCATCGCAAGACAAACAGCGAACTACCTAAACCCACCAAAAGCTAGGAAATTTTCTATGCCTCCTCCCTTAGACGGGGTGCGGCACAACACATAGGGGGTTAAATATACACTCCACAAAAACAGATCATCATGGAGGGCATGGCTTGTTTCTTCTTCCTCTACGTCATCCCGACGCCTGAAGCAGTCAAAAGCCTGATGAGGATGATGACAATGATGATGATTCGTCAAGTGAATATCTTCGTAATGTAATCAGATATATGTACGAATAATTCTTTAAAATGTCTTTATAGTTACAGGGTATGCCAGCACACAATTTGAAAGCCATAAATGGTAGACTTATTAAAGGCCGTTTCACTCTGTAAGCGGTAAATGTTAAGATTCTTATTTTTCTTTCATACATATTGAGAATTAAGAATGCAGCCTCCAATCTATCACAGGCAATAAAAAATGTACTCTACGCTTGTGGCACTTACCTCCATCCACGAGGATTCAGTGATAGACATCTACTTGTAAATGTATCGATGAACGCTGTAATGAGAGTCAGCAATGAGCGGATATCGTTACTCATGGTGATGCCATACCAAGCTTACGTCATATGTGATATCTCTGGTGAGCGTTAACAACGACGATCAGGTCATTCTACATCTCTTTCCGTGTGTTTTCGGGATAAATAATGCTGCCTATATCTAATCAAGGTCTTGGACAGAGCAATCATACGAAGATGATGCTTCTTCCTATATATGTTTCTTGTGACTGAAGAATGTTTGAAACAAAATTTCTCTGACTATATCACCTAAAAACTCTAAGCTCATCCCTTTCTTAATTTTGGCTCCCCTGCCTTAATTCCAAACGTGGCGTGGTCGACAGGGCGAGTAATAATCGGAGCCATGATACAAACACCGATTTGTTAACATGATGACAAAAACGAGCAAGAAAGTTAGAGGCATCCAGTTCCAGTTGATGTTAGCCTCGATGCCGAGAGTAGTTTGCTTAAGAAACATTTTAAGCTGATAAAAAAAAGAAAAAGAGTGTGTTAATATATTTAGAAAATTAATAGCAAATTTGAAGAAATTGTTCATTGGACATGTTTAGACCTGTATGACTTAATCAAACTAAAACTACATTGATATTTAGATGTGTAAAAAATATAAAATGTGTACATTATGTTATATATCCATCATTATTTGCCATAAATATATATTTAAAAAAAATTAAATTAAAAATTCACAGCGTCCCCTACTTCGTGCGCACGCGTAATCGCATCAAAGTAAGAATTATTTATTATTATTATTCTCATCTTAATTTGGTTGCCTCTTATCAGTCAGCACTTCAATATCTTTTGTGTAAAAATTCCGCAGCTTTGGACGTGGAAATGTTTTTAACGAAAACGTCAGTCTGTTTTTCCTTAGAAAAGGTTTCTCCCCCGAAAGGCGATTTGCATAGATCAGAAACAAATCGGTTGGTGGATGTCAAGTGAATATGGCGGGGGGTATAGAACAGAAGAACCGAGTTCCAAATTTTCTCTTGTATTATACTTTCAGTATGCATCCGTGCGTTGGAAGAATATTTTTTCTTATTGAGAAACGCAGTGTCCTTTCAAGCCAAACGACTATGAACACGTTGCACCTGATTCACTTATAAATGTGCATTTTATGTTTCATTGCGTTTTACAGAATATAAATGAATAATATCCCGATGTTACAATCATATTCACAAACTTATATTTCTTGCATAAAGCTCAGCCCTTATATCGGTTGTCGAAATGTGTCCTTATAAATCAACCGCTTTGGACATTGTCGTTTTGTAAGACTTTTTTAATCATCTGTTATTATATATTTACGAAACGGTTATATATTACGATGCATCCGTCAGAACAATTGATTCCCAAAATGGAAATGCGATTTGTATATGTTTACAATAATTCTCAAATAATGTGAGTGTCCTTTTCACCACCTTATCATTTCTCAAAGTTATAATTTGTTCACATTTACCTGATGCACTCTAGATATTACCGAATAAACTGTATTTCTTATTTACTTCGTTCGAATTGAGCATCTAATTTTCTTTTATGTCGATATTGACGGAATTCCAATTATTTTCTGATTTATTCTTTCTATCCAGATGATTCCTAGTTCAGCTCTTTAATCACTAACTCAACGAGACGCAACTTGCGAAGCAATTAACGAGTTGTGCAGGCGTAAAATATCGCAAACTCAAACGTCGGTATTAGCTCGGCTATAGTCAACGCTTCAAATTGCATTCAGTCACTGTGGAAAAAGAAAACAAGAAATAATGAACAAATCCATTGATTCAATATAAAACTCATGCACTTGTAATATTCTCCGAGTCCAAATAATTATCAATAACTAGACTTGGTTTCGAATTTATCGATGAATCTATTTAATCGTAGGATATTTAGTGGCAAGTATAAATGAAAATATTCATTGTCACAAAGGCACACATGAAATGTAATGTTTAATGTGATATTCTGGTAACTTGTAATAAGGACAATCAAATATTTTATTGATTTTTTTCTTGAGTTTGCGTATTGAATATTGAGAAATTTTATATGAAAGTACTTCGACAAATTACAAAGTTAACTAAACGTATATGTACCACTTTGATTGTGCATTGGTTTCCGTATGTGATTTGCGAAAAGGCTTGAGGTTAAGTGCGTCAACAAGGAATAATAAATATTTGATCTTTGATATCTGGATCATCCATAAAGATTATTTCTACGTACACCTTATCTATCTATCTATCTATCTATCTATCTATCTATCTATCTATCTATCTGTATGTGTTTGTGTGTGGGTCTGTGTGTATATGTATGTGTAAATATATATATATATATATATATATATATATATATATATATATATATATATATATATATATATATATATTATATATGCTTGAGCTATATACTTCAAACAGTTGAAACCTAACCTAAACTAAATCAACTATGGAATCTCTACAAATATCTTTAATGTCTATAATTGGTAACAGAAGCCATTGATTTATACCAACGGCTTCCCATACTTAATACGTCTCCAATTCCCTCTTGCGTGGTCATGTGTGATGTCATGAGATGCAGTGCGATTTTCGCTTCCAGCGTCTTATATTCACGTGTTTATCGTTGCTTGGAAATCATCCAATTAAACAGAATATCATCACTGTCTTGTCCGTACATTGCATAATATATTGTACAGTAATTGTCATCTTTGATAATGGCTTACGTAAGCCGGAAGCTTAGATTGGATTAAAAAATATGGATCAATTTTGTGATTTTCTTTCTTCGTTTAAGGATAATGTTATTAAGCTTATCAGACGTTATGAAAAGAATTTACATAAAATAAATTGACAACACTTGTCTATATTATTTAAGGAAACATATATACATACATATATATATATATATATATATATATATATATATATATATATATATATATATATAGATAGATAGATAGAGAGAGAGAGAGAGTTTATCTGATAACTCTATAACAACTACAATTGAAAATAACTTCTCTAAAAAGCATAAAAATTTGTTACAACTACATCTAAAAAGATATATGATTTAATTAACACAAAAATATTATGAATTTACTCTATCACCTGTAATAATTGTCACAAGGAATAAATAGGAGAAAACTAAAGGAATATAAACAAAAATGTATATGTATAAAAATAGGGAGATTTTCTGAGACAACACAGTAAATGCATTAGTTTCTCATCTTAATGGGTCTCATCATAATTTTGATTTCAAACATGCCTAATTGAAATTAAATTCAAAGAGAATGCAATTTACTAAGAGGAACATGTGTACAAAGTGCTTTGATCGCTAGATAATTCACAGTAATTTTACTTTTAGTTACTTTCAGCATTTCACATTTCTTGGCAGATTTTCTATTATGGGATTCAAGTATATTTAATAGAAAAGTTGATGGAGATACAAATAACAAACTAAATGATATCAGCTAGACTATATACTCAAAATATATATTTAAAATAATTAAATTTAAAATTCACAGAGTCCCCTTCTTCGTACGCACGCATAATCTTTATTCCGATGTAGTCCAACAGGAGGAAAATCGTCAAACAAACTTTTTTCCTTAAATGATTCTTCTTTTTTTTTTTTTGGCAGTTATCCGTTACTTTATTTTTAATTTTTTCATATTTAAAAAAAAAAAACTGCCTTATTATTAGGGTTAAGGTTAGAGTATTAATTATGCGTCGTTAAATTTATAAATGTATTTCTTTGTTGTTTGGATATATTGATGTAAGTTATATGAACACCATATCGTCCCGGTATTCAAAAATTAGAATGCTTTAACCAGAAAATGCTGCGTTCAAACTTGAACATCAAATGCACTTGCTATGTGACCAACACCAAAGTCCTGGAAAGAGACAACAGTCAAAGCATCGAATCTCCGATCATTAAACACCGTCTTCGATGGCCAGGTCATATAGTAAAAATGGAAGAGTCAAGGTTTCCGTGTGAGCTCAGTACAAGGAAAAGACCACGTGATAGCCCTCATCGAAGATAGAAGGACCGACTCAAATCAACATTCTAAACACTGCACTTAAATCGGTTAAAACACATGCAAAAGACTGTACCGACTGGTGATATGCCATCTCCTTCAGACTAAAAACTTCGAAGTCACCAGAAGCGAAAAGGAATCAAACGACAAGAAGGAAAGTCTTGACAAAATTGAGATCGACATTCCACCAACATTAATATGCAATCAATGCTATTGGCTCTTTTATGTAATAACATCTCTACTTTGACATCAACACCATCATTATAAAGGAAGCGATCAGAAAAGAAGAAATTCATTATTTGGATATGAGATAAAGTCAAAGACAATATAACGTATATAATATACACACATTCACGAATCCACACATATGCACACGCACACAAACATACACATGCAGTTACACACAAAAAACTTTCCTTAAATAATTTTAAAAAAACTGATAAATGAAATATACATATTTGATATTTAATAATAATTTTTAAATAATATAAGTAATTTTATTACATTCATTTGTTTTAAAAGAAGTATAGTTTATCAGTAATTAAAATTAAGAATAATATTTTAAAATATTTTTAATGACGTATTCATATACAGACAAAATTTTTAGAAAAAAAAATCTTTATGTATACAAGTACAAATTTAACGGCGAAAAAAAAATGGTAAAATATTTTGTCGTTGAAAAAGACCAGACGACATGCGTTGAAAGGATATCATTCGTTTGAAAAGGCACCACTATCATACCTTGAATTAACCACATATAACTCATATTTTGATACAATAGTTGTCAGTGAAAATGAATACCCTACCTCCCCTTGTTAAAATGATTGGATTTCCCTGTATCTTTAGAAAATAATATTATGAATGTATGTGCTTATAAACTCTGTAAATTTCAAAAATAATTCATTCCAAAATTCCATTGAAAATGAAACAGAACTAGTTACTTTAATCTATTATTGAATTTGAAGATTTAGTCTCTCTTTTTGAAACATGGTAATTGCTGTGTACCGATGGAAACATATTTTTAAATTAGTAAATTTATAATATTTATGCTTTGCAGATTAGCATTGAGTACTGTTTTAAAAATAAAAATAAAAATAATAAGACCACCGGATTATAAATCTTACTGTTATTTTTCTTTATAATATATATATATATATATATATATATATATATATATATATATATATATATATATATATATATATATATATATAGAGAGAGAGAGAGAGAGAGAGAGAGTTTATCTGATAACTCTATAACAACTACAATTAGACAGCGGACAATTTGAGTTGGCTAGATGTAACAGTAACTTCAACGGTAACACTTTCTATGTTTGCACTTCTAGTTTGTAAATCTCTCTTCCGGATCCATGTTTTTCATCTTACATTAAAAATTAAATACAGTTTTATACGTATTTATGCCCTGATGATTACTGTTCTTTTTCACTTGCTCCTTAGCAATGTTTCTCTTTCTAAACCCAGTAAACCATTGTCTCACAATGCCTTTAGTCTATCTTTAGGGGCGATATCGAAAAAAAAAACTAAGACTCTTAAGTTTATCTATGTTAATAAACTAATTGATATCTGAGTTTTGCGCTTTCTGACATCAACAGTTCTTATTAGTGTTTGTCTTGTTGATATTTGGCAAACAATTGGTGATGAAATAAAAGGTAACGTTAACCCTATTTCAAAGTATAGCTTTCCAAATGAACATTAACTGAAAATTTACAGTTTAAAAAAAACAGAATGTGCAATTTGAATGTATCAGATTAAGATTTCACTTCGTATCCATACCATCTTTTAAACAAGAAATAATATTCAAGTTCTAGCGGAGATTAACAACTGAGCAATTCCTTTATTGATTGGTCACGAAAATACTATCATTTACCGACATTATTTTAGCTACGATTGAATGCAGATGAATGGCAGTTTGTGGACACTTTCCATATGTTTTGAAATCTTAATGAAATATTTCAAATAATTATTGATAAAATGAATACATTATACTTTTATACATGCAAATGATATAAATTAATATTAAAAAAAAATGAAATTATGATAGATATTATTGTGATGTGTTATAAGTTTTCTGTTTAGAAAATAGATCATTTAGTAGTTCATTTCTTCCATAAGAATAAAAATTAAATATATAGAACGTTTTCTTTGCATGTTATTCTCTTAGAATGTATCTGGAATGTATTCACATTCCAGTAAGATTTCATTGAGTTTTAGGACTGGATCCTGACCGACGAACAATATAAACATGGCTATTTCTATAATTCCAAGTTTTATTATTCTCTAGTAGAATGTCTTTTATACATCTTTTCAACTTTTGCGGAGTTACATTTTATGGGATCAATAAAGAATGCGTGTGGAAATTTGTGCCAAACAAAGCCCGGATTTTCACGTGGATTATTTAACAGAAATGTTCTTCGAGCATGTCAAGACAATTTTCTCTACTTATGAGCCTTGAGAACATTAAATATACCAGAAGATTTTCTTTCTGCTTGAGTTCCTTTTCATTCTAAAGAATGAATTCTAAAGTAAACGTACGTATTATTATATGTTAAGAATCCGTCCCTCTTAGTTTTACACGTTGCAGCCTATTTGGAAAGATACTAAATTCTGATTTAGCACGAAATCCGTATGATTCAAAACATACTGCTGTTGGCTAAACCATAATTTCATTTGGAAATTCAGCTGTAATTGCCATGACAATATCACAAGTACAAAGCATCCGGCAGAGAGAAAGTTATCCAATGGGTGTGGATTTAGAATCTTTTAATATGAAGATATTTCTCACTTTCTTGGGGTTTATTTTAGTTTCTTTGATTGGAATGTTAACATATTATATTTTTTTCCGAAGGATTTTATGCAAAACATATATCGCTCTGAAATAAACAGATAAAATAGATATAAAATTAATGATTATATTCCAAACGATTCACCAAATTTACAAGCATTGGATCAGTAAATTTATTCTATATTTTTTCTTTTAAATATGCATGAACAAAACATTTTGTTATATCTTTTTTCAAAATGTCGGTACATAACACTGAATATTTTTTTTATCATCTTCATCTTTTGCTTTCGCTATCTTTCATATAACATGTCGACATAAAACATTTAAGTTGTGTAATTATATGATAGATCATAAAGTCCTGAAATGTCAAGTTCCTTATCTTAAAAAAATACAGCTGTGAGAATTTAAGCCCTGTTCAATGGTTCTAATTTCAATATCCTTAACAAATGCCTTAGTTGACACATTCAAATGAAATTATGGCGAAATAACGCTGGGACTTGGAAGAGAGAACTTAGCATACACTTTGAAAATGTAAATGATCCTGCTAAATAAAACTGGACTGTAAATATTTACCGAATCTCATATTGCTAATTATTTCGTAGATTCCGATAAAGAAAATAATCAGTTTAAGCAAAGGTTTTATTTGTCGAATGATGTCGACGTCTGCGCATGTAGATTAAAAACCGTTGCAGATGTAAGCAAGGGGCGGTCATTTGTATAATACTGCATTTTGAAAGCCTATGTTAGATGTTTGAACATTGAAAATATTGGTGAGCACTTGAAGGATAATGAGAAATGCTTAATAATTTTACAAATCGCAATAGTAAAAAATAGGTAGAACCTGAAAATTTAATGAGACAAGAAGTGTGTTGGTGAATTCGATGAAACTTTGCTAAAGGCATTAAGTCGCCTGTCTGTGTTCAATATATTAAAAGTATTTCTTAATCAAATTGTCATACATTTAGACGATACAAGATCAAGAACGAAGAAGAAGATGACGGATGCGGAATAAAGAGATAAAATACGTATAACCGATCTGTTGATTCCTTAAATAGGTATCAATGTGGATAATGGAAATTAAAAATAGTATATACCAAGACAAATTGTTCCAATTGATCTTTAAAACTGTCTTCGTTGCAATACGTTCCATGAGACAGATGGATGCAACAAAGTTTGAGTTTGGATTAAATGTTCTGAAATGATGAGTCGCTGGTCTATCCCAGCTCAGATATGCATTGGATTGAAGATGTATGCATAGTAATTATTTATAAACATTTATTTAAAAATAAAAAACGATTTCCTGGGCAATATGAAGCTATCATTTTCGACGAAAAAAATTGAATAAATTCATAAAAACATCAAAAGTTTATGGGAACAAACTATGGCACGATTATGGGGGGCACTATAATTTTGAATGTTCTTGACACGGAGAATATATCTATAAACATAACCTCATAGATCTGTGAGAGCTGAGAACAGACTGTCGCAACTCGGTCCTGAATTCACTGTCGAATTTCATATATATATATATATATATATATATATATATATATATATAGAGAGAGAGAGAGAGAGATAGATAGAT
Source organism: Acanthosepion lycidas (assembly GCA_963932145.1). NCBI lineage: Eukaryota > Metazoa > Mollusca > Cephalopoda > Sepiida > Sepiidae > Acanthosepion > Acanthosepion lycidas. Next base: position 106,094,573 of record OZ010583.1, on the reverse strand, counting down.
AGATTATTTACCTCGATTTAGATCTGTTAATTGAGGTACGAAACCGGTTAACTAGCCTGCTTTTGTGTACAGCCGCATCACGTTGAAATACCAGTTCCTATACAGCAACGTCGAAACTGTCCAGTTCCTAAAAGGGTGACCGTCTGGAAATATCAAGTGTAGTAAATTTAGGTGTGTAGGTCGGGTAATGGATAATAGCTCGGAATTGTTAATCAGATTTCTAATTCCTGTTTGTCTCGCTATATTCACTTACAAGTAACTCACGTTAGAAAAAGTAAGAATACACCTCTTTCTCCCTCAGCTAATGGTTAATGTGTGTGTGTGTGTGTGTATTAACTCATTTAAAATATGGTTGGAATGGAATTCGTTGAAAAATGCACCCCTACGCTCCCTAAACTTAACCTCTTTTTCGAACGTAACTCATAATTGATACAACAATAGTTAATAAAAATGAACACGCTACCGCCCCTTGTCTGAATGATTGGATTTCTCTGTATCCTTGGAAACAAGGAATTATGAATTTATATGTGCGTTTAAAACTCAGTAAATTTAAAAATGTTATTCCAAAATTCGCTTGAAGATGAAACAGAACTAATGCTTTTAATTTAATTATAGAATTAAATTTGTAAATTTTTGCTTTAGTTTTTGGAACACGGTTATTAATGTGTAGCCCAAAAAACATATTTTAAATCAGTTAATGTATAATATTTATGCTCTGTAAATTTATATTGAGCACTGCTTTGTAAAAATAAAAAATATCAATAAGAACACCAGATTATATATCTTAGTGTTCTTTCTTTTTATTTACTCGCGCGCACACACACACACATTCACTCTCTCTCTCTCTCTCTCTCTCTCAACCCCCATATATATATATATATATATATATATATATATATATATATATATATATATATATATATATATATATATTAGGGTGGTGCAAAAATAATGACGTAATAATGTCGTTTTTTGACGTTAAAAATACGTCAAAGAACGACATTATTACGTCATTATTTGTGCGCCAACCTAATATATATATATATATATATATATATATATATATATATATATATATATATATATATATATATATATAATGTTTGTGCGTGCGCGCGTGTCTGTGTATATACTTATTATTATTCATCATCTTCTTCTGAGCGCCATGCCAATTTAGCAATTTGGGGATCGTAGCTCTCCACAGTTTTCTGTAGTTTTTTTTTGTTACCTCTACTAAAGCCTAAAACAAATCAATGCTGAATGTTTTCATTGCAATTTTATGTCCCCCTAATGAAAAAAAAACAAAACAATTACTTTGTTTTCAAAGTAAACCTGACATTATGTAAATCTGATAAAAGATAACAAAGATTTCAAGCAGAAAATAGACAGAATAAAAGTTCAAAAAGAATTATAAATCGTTTGATGAAAGCGATAGTGTGTAAAAATTGAAAAAAAAAATGAACGCATTGAAAATTGCAAGACATCTGTCTTTTTCCCGAATACAAATGGATTACTTTCTTGGAAAATACCACCAGATGGAAGTCTTTGTTTGGAATATCAATAGCGATGATGTAAATATTTCCATTCATATAAACACAGTTGGATTTTCATGCGACAACAATACACTGTACGCCTAGGATTACGCGTAGAAATATGTTCTTGAAAAGTTTTCACCTCCGTAAAATTATTGCGGACTTTGATAAGAAAATGTATTAAAAAAACGAATATTCGTTCAGACATCCATCATAAAATTTAATCACATAGGTTGAGATCGATGAAGTCAATGAATGTACAAGAAGATTAAATCGATTCAGATTTTCAATTAAAAACACAACCATACATAAAATAGACTTGTAAATTTGCACATATGTTTATCAATATATTTGTAATATATGCACACAACACATGAATTTAAAATAATATATAAATATACATGAAAGCCATAATCAGCAAGTCTCGTGTACATACAGATCAAGGTATAGTGCAATAATAATTACTAACAATAATGTAAATAAGTAGACTTATCTTATTTTAATCCATATTTAGACTTTCGTGAATGTTTAATCATGTCCATAGCCACTTTTGTTCACAAATAGATGTACTGAAAGATCTCATAGAAAATTCTAATTGCAAAAGAATAAAACTGTTTTATCTTATCAATATTAACTACGCAGAAGCAGACAAAAGGACAAAGACAAATATGCAATCACACACACACAACCTCCCACAAAAAACCCAAAAAACACACAAACACTACCTACATATAAGGGTGTGTATGTATGTAAGCATGTATGCACGCTCTGTGACAATGTATGCACAACCAGCTCCAGCCTGAAAAGGCTCATAGTTTGGCACAGAAATCAGGCACAGATCTATGAATCCATGAAAAGGTTTGTGGCGAACAGATTGTTCTTCTGTCTCTTGTGTATCAAGTAATGGAAGTATGCAGCCGGCCTGGCAAGTCACCTTTGGGGTCATTCACAAGAGAGGCGCAAGATGGGGAGCGAACGTGATTTGGCGGTCATCATTTGTGAAGATGCGGATGATCATTATATATATATATATATATATATATATATATATATATATATATATATATATATACTTCTCAGCTGCCAATATAACACCCTTGAGCATTTATCTTTGGAGCGGATGAAATAGAGATCAACGTGTTTTAGTGTACACAGCAGTTTGCAATCAGCTTGTCTGTATCATCTTCAAGAAGCGAGAGCAAGATCTTAAAGGTCAGCCAATCTAACAGTGATCTCAACTTACAATCCTCTCTCTTGCTCCATATTTGGCCTTCTTTGTAAATCCCTAGCGGGTCTTAAGTGCCACATAATATTATCGCACAAAATTTCTTAACTGTATCAGTTAGGCTGTCAGATACTCATATATCGAAACCGTCGGGATAATCCATTATCATTATTATTTTTATTGTTATTATTAATATATATATATATATATATATATATATATATATATATATATATATATATATATATATATATATATATATATATATATTAAAGACATTTTTATGTTTAACGTTCTTTTTATAGATACAAGTATTTAAGTAAATGCTCTGTTTATAATAAACAGTATTAAATAACATTTACCGGCCTGAATGTCCGTGAAATTTTCATAGAAAATATTCGTTCTTTGAGAGGATTCGAACCTGCATTCTATACGGGACCATCATTTACGCTGACGTGCCTTACCGTTAGGTTACAAAGAAGCGTTCGGTAGGCAAGGTCGAATTTACTGCTTATAGTATAGGATGCAGGTTCGAATCCTGTCCAAGGACGAATATTTTCTATGAAAATTTCTCGAACATTCAGGCCGGTAAATGTTATTTAATACTGTTTATTATAAACAGAGCATTTACTTAAATACTTGTATCTATAAAAAGAACGTTAGACATAAAAATGTCTTTAATAAATAAATTGTCGGACTTTGTCCATTTCGTAATACCGATCCTGGTAATCTATAAGAAAGTCCGAACTAAAATCATTATTTAAACAACGGAGTAGATAGGTCTCGTTGCACTGACGAAGTCTAAGGTTATCTCCTTTAGTTCTTATTCTAGTGATGAACAATAGAACGAGAACGCTCTACCCCCGTAGTTTGAATTAACAGTTCATTTCAAGATTTCCTGTTCATCCCTTAATGACAACTCAACTTTTTGATAGAATCAAGGAAGATGAGGAAAATAGTCCGAATGTAAATACAATAAATAATGAAATACTTGATAGCCCCCACAAAAAATATTCCTTGTCCGTTCATTCTAATAGTATATGTTAAACGACTTCTACCTATGTATACTTTGTTTATGGTCACCCCCCACACACTCTCTACATATGTATATGATAGAAATACACTTTTGAAGGTAATGTATATTTCTATGGGTGGTTGCTGATTTCCTTGTCAATGATTACGTCTCACTTTACTCCTTGGATCTTGTGCGTGACCCACAGGCATTTTTTGTAACGACGGTTAAAGGTTCCGCCGTTGCTACCATGGTGGTGTGAGTTATAATGCTTTGTAAGCTGACACGCTGACCAGCAAACATTGATGAATAGATTGGAAGAGAATTAAAACTGGATGTTATAGTGACAGGCTGATTTGTTGATGTGGCGACGTGATTGCCATTCTGCAAAACTGAGCGTCTATTTAGTATTAGGTTGGTGCAAAAATAATGACGTAATAATGTCGTTACGTCAAAAAACGACATTATTACGTCATTATTTTTGCACCAACCTAATAGCTTTTACGAGCAAGACGCTTACATTCCTCATGTAGCAAGCACCATGTTAAAGATATTTCTATTTCATTCATCAGTATTTAATAACAGTCTTCGACAGCGTCTTCCGCATACTTATAAGTTGCACACACACAT
>OZ010583.1:106067674-106085174 GCA_963932145.1 Acanthosepion lycidas | reverse complement strand
ACTCAATAATTAACCCATAGCACGGGTCGAAGAGGAAGATTCATTGAACTGATGACAATGTCAATAAGCTGTCTGGTAACTGCGTAGGTAAGTAAACAGGCGACGTTAAACATTACCAAAGTAGAAAAATTGCCGTTCATCAATTTTATTTTTTTAATGTAACTCGAAGCATCAAAGGAAGGCTGTATATTTTAATAATGTTCAAAATCTTCTTTTATGTATTGTCCATTTTCAGAAGATGGGCGATTTAGGCTCTCCACAACATCCTCTCTTTTTATGCTCTAAGTAACTTTCGACACTTTATTATTCCTTTCTTTTCTCCATCCAACTGCCATCCAAGGGTGTTTTGCGCATATATGCATCTAACGAACCTAACCGGAATTGACACTCGCTTTTCTGATTAACAATTCCGAGCCATTATACGCGACACCACCAGCACATCCAAACTTACTGTTCCAAGTGTTCCCAAGCGATTAACCAGGCTTGATATTGCTTAACTTCAGTGAGTGTACGGGAATAGCTGTTTCAACGTGATGTTGCCGTAAGCCTGACAGAAAATTAGAGCATAATTTAATTCTAACATAATGTTAACGGAAATTCCTGCATGATTTGCATAAAATTGTTTGGTATTCCATTTAAATCAACCGTGAAACGTGTATTTCATATTTATAAAAAATAATCAATTATTCAACATTGGCAAAAAGGGAAGAATCGCAAATGAAAAAGTTGAGAGGTACACACATTTTCGCATATTTCTTTTTAATACATCATCAACATCATCATTATTATTATTATTATTATTATTATTACTATTATCATCATTATTATTATTATTATTTCATTTTATTTCTGTTATATATACATTACCTTCCGGGTCGCAACCCAGCTAAAGTCAGAAATGGTTTCATAACATTTTCCACTCAATATTTTCATAAAACTAAAAAAAAAAAACTAAAAAGAAAAAACTGTTGAAATCAAAATATGTTCTTTAATTATGGGTAAAAAAAAAAGAAAGCATAATTTAGATGAATAGTTTTGACAGGGAAATCAGCAGACGACACCCAGTTAATGTAATTTGTTTGTTTTTTTTTTTGTTGCTTTTTTTTTTTTTTTTTGCTTTCAGCAGACAACATATGAGCGATAGTTAAATATCGGGAATATGAAAAAAATTAGAATGACTATATAACAATTTCCACACAGATATGGGCGTGATTTTTTTGTATTCTTCGATAAAGTGAACAATAATTTCATTATTATTATTATTATTATTATTATTATTATTATTATTATTATTTGTGCATGTTTCCTGCTTTATACTATACAAGACACGGTCAAAACTATGGTCTTTAAGCCCTATAAGTGAATTGCCATTTAATTGATAGCACTTCTCTTAGTATATGGGATGTTCCTTGTAGGGTGATCTTCTGGGCAACATTTATGTTTATGTTATCTGGGACACTGTAAGTAAAATTGTCCATTCTTTTTCTCAAGAGTCCCAGAGCTATGATTAATATTCGTAAAATCTTAGTCTTCATTCCACAGATTCCTGTTAATCTCGATCACCAGATCTTTGTACAATTTCTCGATAATTCTCATGAAGGTGTTTCTCTCGGATGGAGCTGCTATGTCATTGTGCAACTATTTCCCGGATTTCTTGTCGTTTATAATTATATCAGGTCTGTTGTCTTTTATTTCACTGTCAGTTTGAATTGGAATGTCAAGGAGGATAGTTAGATCGTTATTTTTGGTAATTGTATCTGGTTGGTGTTCATACCATCTCTCAGTGGTTTCGATTTTGCGCTTCTTGCATATCTTCCAGTGCACATATGGCGATATTATTATTATTATTATTATTATTATTATTATTATTATCATTATTATTATTATTATTATTATTTATTTATTTATTTATTTATTTTCTTATGGGTTCCGACAAGAGACATTTCTCCTGATCATTTTTGTAAAAACAAAAACAAAAACAAACTAAGATTACACATTTTACATCTTCGTAATGTATCATCCGTGCTTGTTAGTATACATTTTTGTATATATTTAAGGCATGGGCTGTCATGAATGCCTTCAGTAAGTCTGTTGGAACGTTTTCCAATCCCTCCTCGGGATCCAGTTACAGCTTGACTTATTGATGTCATCATGTGCCACATTCTTACATTTCCATATCAAGATCCTTCTATTTCGATAGTATTTTGTTAGTACATTATTTACATTATTCGGACTATTGTCCTCATCTTTATCGCCATATTTATTACAACGTTTCGGCCGTTATAGGCTCCGGCCTTCTTCAGGTGGTTGGAATGTCGAACTGAACCCTTTATTTCGCTTACTGGGGTAGACAGTTCAAGTTCTACGTGCCATGTATAATGGTTGTCAGTTTTCAGTTATCTCCTGTTAATTTCCCTTTCCAAGTTCTCCACTGCCTTAACCAGGTATTGAACTCACACTCACTAGGTCCTGTCACTTGATCTAACTAACGCCTTTATCCACTGTGCCAGTGAGTGAAATAAAGGGTTCAGTTCGACATTCCAACCACCTGAAGAAGGCCGGAGCGTACAACGGCCGAAACCTTGTAATAAATATGGCCAAAAAGATGTGGACAATAGTTCGAGTAATATAAATACTGTACATAATACCTCATCTCAGAAATATAGAGAGATATTTTGTTAGTATTTTGAAGAATTTCAAAGATTCATTACAATCTGTCGGGACATGCATGGCAATAAGAAAACACACTTTTTTTTGTCTTTGAGCACAATGTCTGGGCGATTAGCATTGATTGTTCTGTCTGTACGTATTGTAAAGTCGTATAAAATTTCTACAGTTCCTATCTCTGTAACAGGAGCTGGGTGATATTCGTACACATATCTTAGTTTCCTTCCCGTAAATATTGCCTATCTCCCAGTGAATATATTTGCCCACTGTATCATGGCAGAATTTATATTCAGTGGGTGCTAACACTGTGTAACCTTATACAAGAGGGTAAATTGTTTCTGGATATTTATCACATAATCTTCATTTCGTTCTAACACAGTTTTCAGTATGTGTGTTTGGTAACATATGTAGTTAGCATGCATTGGTCCATTCTTGAAATTATTATTATTATTATTATTATTATTACTATTATTATCATTATTATTATTGTTGTTGTGTTTTTTGCTGTTGTTGTTACTATTATTAGTCTTTTAAATGCCATGTTCATTCAACACGTGAACGGTAATGACGCTTCAAACATCCTATCATTTGATGTATTAAGAAAAGTTTGATAACATAAGATCCCTATCTATTCACGTTCTACCATACATTTATAAAAACTCGTTAGGAGCGTTGCTAGCCGATATAATTTACCCCTTTTTACCCAGATTTACCAAAATAACTCACCTCGTTGTTTCCTAATAAATTCACTTGTCACTTTCTTATTCTAGGCACACAATTTTCATTCCCATTTTCATTAAAACATCTTCGGTGTTCACATGTTGCGTCCATGATATTCTCAGTATTCTTACGCAGAACAATATCTCTGTTGCCTGGAGTTCGTTCTTTATCTGTGAGAAGGTCGTACAGATTGTCCAGCATTTACCAACATTGATGAGAATCCATATTAAAATACACTTGTGTACGCTTCTCATTATTTCTTAGGAAATTTTCCTATTTCTTAATATTGTGCTTAAGTTCTGGAAAATATTTTTCGCCATTTCACTTGGGATTTCTGTGTTACATTTTCCATCAACTATTCTAACTATTCACGGAATATTATATATCTGAAGTTATTTATTGTGAACTCACCATCCCGAAAGTTGTGTCTTGGTCTGTGCCACTTGTCAATGACCATCTATTCACTCATCATACAATTGATATTTAGTCCTTTATACACGCTTTCACTGACTACCTTGTCTAGTCAGTTGTAATGTTCTGGTTCTTCCAAAAATACGGTGCATCTGTAGATCTTGTATACTTAAGTTTATATCCCATCATTAAAAAATTCCACCAGATAAATAATATTTTATAAATACTAATTTATAAATATTATTTTATACTATATTGTATCATATTTAAAGAACGATTAGTCTGTAAGTTTTTGCTGGTAAAACTGAGAAGTCTTGTACGGCAATATTGCAACGGCGATGAGCGCTGACCCGCATTCTCGAAACGAGGGATACAGCTGCTATTTCGATAGACCTGGGAAACACTTCCCTTTCAGCGGTTAAACAATTTTGCCAAGATTGTGGATATCTCAGGGATAACCTTCATAAATATATCTACAGGGATTCCATTTGAACAGTACCCTAAGTAGCGTCAAGTATGTTTATCCGTTTAGACATTTTCCGTATTGAGACAGAGATATCGCGAATATTGACTTGCGTGAATTGGGGAATATCATCTAGAAGATGGGCCCAGGATTCGAGCGTGGAGATACAGGCAAAGTCCATTTCAAAGGTCTTAGCCTAAGCCAAACGATGAAAATATGTTCGGGAGCATTTTTGACAGAAGGCGCGGTGGATTGCCTTTACTGACAATATTAATTTAAATTCCCAGAACATGCTGGAGATACATATTTGTTTTCAGCATAAACTTGGTCTTCATGTCCATCACTGCTTTTAGGTTTCCGTGTATTCTCTTGTACTGATTATGAGCAGTTCCTAAAACAATAAGGCTTCTGTTACACATCATCTTATGATAGTGTTGTTAGCCATACTGACGGTGAGCTACGTAAGACCGCATTAGATTCGGGTGTAAACAAGAGATTTGTATTTCTAGCTTGTCCTATAATATAAGACATCGGTGGAAAATTTCGATGTGACATCAATTGTAACATTGACCACTTAATGGTTTGAGGTGCTCAAGGAAGGGAAAATTGGGAAAGGAGTTGAGAATGCCTTTATTAGTTAAGCATGCTACCCAGCTATATCGGGAACAGGAGTAAGTTTAATCTTATTCAGCGTATGTTGCTACAAATTGTTGCGGATGAATCCATGCATGAAGGAAACAATACCGAAAAAAGGAAATCTATTTTGGGAGGTCAAATTCGGAATAATCCAAAGAGTGGAGAGTCGGCTCTGTATAAGATGACACTATCCCAGTCAGAATTGTTGCATTTGTAGATTATCCTATAACGTAGGACATCGGGAGAAACCTTCGATTTGACACTAACTATGGGCTCTTAATGTTCTGAGGTCCTCAATAGAGGGAAAAATTCAACGGATCGTTTGTCAGGGGAGGAGTTGCGAAGGTTTCTATAAATATCGCATTCTACCCAGCTATATCGGGAAAGTTTATCTTTGATCTTGGACAGGAAAATATATTTGCATTTTATTGTCAGTTATTTTGGAGTATATTAAATGGGTTGAATATTGAAATAAACATAAATATGAATTGAATCTAATGTGAAATCACAGGATATTATCAACCTTCCCAGCTGTTCTGTCAAACTATACACTTGAGGACATTTATGCATGAATTTCTGGGTATTATAAACCTAATGTCTTCAGCAATCATTTTTTTACCAGTGCTCATATTGCAATTTCTTGCTGTTAACAATCATGTTTTTACCAGAGCTCATATTGCAATTTTTAAGGTTAATTTGGATAAAGGCGTTGGGTAGATCCAGTGACAGGACCCAAAGAGTGTGAGTGAAATACCCGGTTAAGGCAGTGGAGATCTTGGAGAGGGGAATTAAAAAGAGGTAACTAATAACTGAAATCCATTAAAACATGGGACTAGAACAGTCTACCCCAGTGAGAGAAATGAAGGGTTCAGTTCGACATTCCAACCAACTGAAGAAGGCCGGAGCCTATATAAAAGTTGTAATAAATATGAGATGAGGAGAATAGAACGAATAATGTAAATAGTGTACATACTAACTCATCTCAGAAATATAGACAGATACAGAAATGAAAACATTTAGCACAAAGAAAAAATATGAAGAAATAAGTATTTCTTCAGAAAAATACTGAAAATACAGTGGAATTATGAGAATGTACAGGAAAAGTATGAGAATCTACACTGATTATATAATACAGATGATTTTTATTGTAAGTTCCTGTTTGTATCAAAGGAAAATCCGGATTCAAAATGTCAGAAAGAAACTGGTCACCTTTTTTTTTCCAGGAAAAAAAATTTTGAAAAAATGCAAGCTATTTTCAATACAAAACATCATATCTTTATAGCGTTTCTCACAGTAAGCCATTATTTTTATATTTATTATCAGAAATTTATTTATAATTATTAAAAATTATTACTTTGACCGCTTATACAGGGTGCGGCAGAAATACCTCCGACATAATGGTAAGACATTAGATAGATGAAGAAACCATTGTCACCAATGTCTTGCCATTATGTGGGAGGTATTTCTGCCGCATTCTGTATTTTGTACTTATTATTATTATTATTATTATTATTATTATTATTATTATTATTATTATATATAGAATATTATTATTATATTAATCTATTCTCAATCGTATCCTTATTTTGATTGTTTCATTTATTAAAAAAGGTCAATCAATTTAATACCCAAAAGCCACCTAAGGTAGAGAGTTACAGAATGAAGATTGTGATATGAACGTAAGAAGAAGAGGTCTGAAGTGACGATTATGAGGATATGGCGGATACAAAACGATTGGTCCTAGACTTGAAGGGTTAAAGTTTGGGAAAGCATCCATGTCGGTTTTCTATTCTACAAAGGGAAGAAGATTCTGAGGTTGGAACTCTCGTGTTATCAGAAGACTAATTAGAGAATCAGGATGATTCAAAACTGTGCACGTAGCAAAGAATACCTTAGTTTGAATGGTGGCGCCAAATAATTGGATCATATGAAGATTAACGATGAATGTCGAGATGGAGTTCTGAAAGGCTCGCGGAATTTCGTCTATGGGGCAAAAGGGGTGTAGGGTAGAAAAGTAAGTCACACCTCACAAATTTGATGCTGAACTCTTTCAAAGGCTCGAAAATGAAGACTGGAATGCAACCACCGATATATGGCAGAAATATTCCATTTAGTCTGATTTGAAAATGGCAAAATGTTTTCAGGTAACGGCTGGAGCTGTATAAAGCGTTGGCTATTTTTCTAACATATTTTATTTTTTTACAGTTGGAAAATTTTGGCTGTTGCACTTATGGACGCCTTACATATTAAAGCCGCAAATCTAATGTACATTGTTTCTTTCTACCATAAAAAGAGAGAAAATTAATATGCAAATATACTTAAATGATACGAGGTCTCCGCTTATATGGACAGCATAAAATGAACAATCTACCACGTATTGAATGAAGGGTAAATTTCGATATTTACAAGTTACAGAATAAAACGGTCATCTGAAAAAACCTGGTTGCTACAGAAATAAGTCTGTAAATATAACAACCAAAACGTGCACAATATTTTAAATATAGATTGCATATTTATATTCTTGCTTGTGTGCAAAGTACTAGCACTTATTCTTTGACAGTTTAATTACCTACAACTATTATATTAATGTTTTAACTTGTTTTTCTCTAAATATGAATGAAAATGTACTATACCTCTGCCCCGTACATTTATGTTATCTCGGTGTATATTACTTACATATACTGAACGTATATACATTCATTTTGTAAATAGTAATTGCAAAAGGCGGCATTCTCTGTGAATGTCAATTAGCTAATAAGTATAATACAAGGGAAATATATAGCAAACTTATTATTATAATAGCCTCGTTATATCCTTGGAATACTGAAGATAATTTGGCTTATAAATTTTTAAAAAGTTTACAGAATGGTTTTAGATCAGGGAACATACAATGCGACTAGTAAGTGCTGGTGTAGAAGGATTAAAAAAAGAGAAAATAGAAAGAATTTGAAAAGACGAACGAGTAAGATCGGAGTTAAAGTAATGATATATCGATGTATCGACTTCGAGATTACCGATATATTTTGGCGTCTACATTTTCACGCCTTCAGCGCAGAATGAAACAATGTTGACATGAAGTAAGATCAATGTTATTGTTCTGTTGAATAGAATACCCCCGGCATGAATATATATATATATATATATATATATATATATATATATATATATATATATATATATATATATATATATATATATATATATGTCTGTATGCTTATATATATATATATATATATATATATATATGTGTGTGTGTTTGTATATGTCTGTATGTATATATATATATATAAATGTATAATATATCGCACATTGATTACTGATGCTATATATATGCCTATACATATATTTATATATAGATATACGTATATATATATATATATATATATATATATATATACATACAGAGGTATACGTATATGTGTGTGCGTGTGCATGTGCATGGAGTGTTATTCTGAATTAATCTCTGTCTGCGAAAGAATGACTTTCAAAATATACTGTTGTTTCGTTACTTTGAAAGGCGGTTTAGTCAAGAACATTTCAGCAAAACTTCAAGTATTTGAAAATTAGATACATATCAACAGAAAACCATAATTATTCCTTGTAATTATGCTTATATATATATATATATATATATATATATATATAATGTTCTATTTATTCCTCCCCCTCTCTCTCTCACTCTCTCTCTCTCTCTCTATATATATATATATATATATATATATATATATATATATATGCCCAAACTTAATTAATACAAAAATAATAATTTTAAGTTTGTTATAGGAACTTACCCATAATAATAATGGACTATTCTTGACATTATAAATACTGCACCTCTCAAGAGGTATCAGGATGTTGTAAGACGAGGCGAGATTATTGAGAGCATATTGTAAGGACATTGGAATAGTAATACTTGTCGAGACAACATAGTTCACTCTAACCAAATCTGATAGTCATTACTAATACTTCTACCTCTTTGTATTATAGTTTTGTTGTAATCTATCTTTGTATCCAATACCTGTGTTTGTGTTATTCTTTCATTGGTTCTAACCTTGGACCATCACCGTGGTACAAGGAACTTGGTACAAGGAACTTGGACCATAACAAATTTAAACCTAGGAGAAGGAATCTACTCTTTTATTTGGAATAATTGCCACAAGGAATACTAAGAGAAACCGCGTGGAATTTAAATAAAATATTATATGAAAAGGGTTCTTCTCCAAAAAACACACTCATTCGATTAATTACTATAATGAATCTGGACAATTATTTTGACTTAAACATGCTATTTTAATTAAAAGTGATGCTATTTTAATGAAACGAAAATTTATAGAAAGTGATTTAAATGCTAGATCATTTACAGTAAATTTGTGTCCAGATTTTTACGATTCTTGTCAGCTCTTTATTATTTTGTTGTGGGATTCTTAATAAGAGACAAAAAATATAATCAAAATTAAATGTAACTGACTAGACTATAGATTTGAATACATATTTAAAATGAATTTGAAAGTTTAACTTATTTAGTAACCCACCTGCTCCGTGCAGTTGAGTTCAGTTTAGATTGATGATGACCTAAATGACAAAATGTGCCACAAAAAATTTTGCTTCCAGAAAGTCATTAACTTTTCTAAGTATACTATATTTATGGATAAAAACATATGCTCAATATCAGGGATAAAGTGTGCCCGAATATAAAATATGAAAGTAAATAATGATGACAACACCAATCAGCAATATTTTCTTTCATGATTGTACGCAAACTTCAGGCAAGACGTGTTGAGTTATAGATCAACTATTTATATACACCGTCTAATAGTTCATTATGGATTATAATATCTATTGTATAATCCTAACGGTTATTGGTAACTGTTATTTTAATTAAAATTATTCTAAATAATATTGGGTAGGAATAATTGTGAACCCGAATGGAGTTATTCGTAGGTATTTTATAGTGTTCACAAATTTTACTCGTTATATATTATTAATTACTTATTTGTTGCTTATTACTTTTATTACAATGTATCCCAAAAATCTTGCCGCCCTTATATAATATAATTTTCTGTTTAAGATGGCTGACACCATCTCCTACTCTTTGGAAAATACATAGTGGGCGACAATACTTTAGACCACCCTGTGCATAGAAGGCGATACATACGCACTCGCACACACATATAAGTATTCACATACGTTTTAACCAATATAATTTCGACTTTTCCTTCTTCTAAATGTATGTTCAAAATACAAGCAATAACATATTTAATTCCTTTAAGAAATCCACGTTCTTTCCCCACAGTGAATTTACAAAAAATATCTGAGATACAAAACCTATGTTCATTTTTATTGTATGTTCTAACAGAGGTGCTGCTTGGAATATAAAATTATTACACTGTTCTGTTATCGGGAACTTTGACAACTACCACAGCGTAAATAATAACAGCGGCTTGCCTCCTATACACTGAATAATAAACAATCCATTGTTGCACCTGCTTCCTTCTACGTTGTGTAAATATCTTCTTCACTTATCGCAAAAGGTTACTAGGAATAAGATTCACGAAAATGTTCAGATAAAGCAGAGCATTGAAAAAAGTTACTTTTATAAAAAAAGCAGAGTTTATAAACTATATTTGCATATGGTTTGTTTATATTCTTTCGATGTATTGAGTATATATTTAATTGTTTCTATCGTCTATATCTAGTATGGGATTAGCTTGATTATCATATAATATGTTATATATATATATATATATATATATATATATATATAATTACACACGCATATATATATATATATATATATATATATATATATATATATATATATATATATATATATATAAGCAAATATATGGATATAGATCCGCAGGATGAAGAAAAATATACGGAAAAAACAAACAAATATCCTTATATGCCATTATGCTGTTTTACTGTTAATATAATGTCAACGTCGGATGTTTCTGTCTAATAAACCATCTTCAGGACATATTCATGCTTGTCGAGCATTAATCTCGCTAGAAAAGGGGAGATACTAAAGACGCCAGGTCTAGTATTCACCGTGCGTGAGATGGATATTATGACTGCTTCATAAATCCTCCTAAGATTTTTATTATGAAAATATTTTAAAATCTTCACGGAATCAAAATCGAAATTATGATCTGCTTTAGTTTTTCTTTTTCAAGCGTATATATAAATTTTAGATCAAAATAGAATTATTTTCATTTTCCATTTTTCATTCATAATACTCAAATTTTAGGAATACGTTTTGACAGTGTTGCCCACTTGACGACAACGTGACCATGTTTAAACGGAACGCTGATCATATAAAACTTATATATATATATATATATAAACACACATACATATATATAATGTAATAACATAGTAAGCAATAATTTATATATATATATATATATATATATATATATATATATATATATATATATATAATTACACACGCATATATATATATATATAATGTAATAAAATAATCAGCAATAATTTATATATATATATAAAATTACACACGCATATATATATATATATATATATATATATATATATATATAATGTAATAACATAGTCAGCAATAATTTATATATATATATATATAATGTAATAAAATAATCAGCATTAATATATATATATATATATATATATATATATATATATATATTAGTAGTAGTACTCGTTTGTAAAACGTTGGGTAGCTCAACTTACAGATATGTTAGGACAAATCGGTACCCGAAGAAAACATTGGAAATAAAAAGGGAATAAGTAAAAAATATCAGAAGAAGACGAAAGAAATCACCAAGTTCTTTAAGTCCTTAGTCCAAAAGGGAAAAAAAAACAAACGAGTAGAAAAACTAAAATATAGAGTACTCAATACGGTATAAAGAGCGATAAACTAGAGTAAATCCTAAGGAGACGGGCAAACCTACCAAGGCTTCAGTTAGACGGATCATCAGGGTAAATTTACCCTGAAGATCCGTTTAGCTGAAACCTAGGTAGGTTTGCTTTGCTCTTTAGGATGTATTCTCTTCTCTCTCTCTCTCTCTCTCTATATATATATATATATATATATATATATATATATATATATATATATATATAAAGAGAGAGAGAGAGAGAGAGAGACATAGATAGATTATATATCTATACATTGAAAGCAACTAATGAGTTTTCTTAGTGATCCGATAGCTTGTCAACACGACGTAATACATGTTTCTATTTCAGATGGCTGACATGTGCTTCTAAAGAAAAATGATTGCGTTCGCACAGACCTTCTCGATGTATGACATATATCAGACAATGAATATCTATTAGGTCTAATCCTGAGCCGTTCTACTTTTCGAATGTTTGCTTTAATTTCTGGTGAAAATAAGGTCAAAATTGTCCAACATTCGGACATTTTTCTTAAGTTGGTCCTAAGCTTTCGGATCACATGAGCCATCTTCAGATTTGTTATACAGACATGTAACAAAGTTATCCACCGTCAAAGGATAGGCAGTAAAGTTACATATTACATTATGTCTATGCATATTCACTTCAGGGAACAGCAGATCTAGGTACATTGATGAACTGTGTTCATTCACGTATGCACTCTACACGTATATGTATGTTTTATGGCATACATACGCATGCACATTGTGTACATTGTATACATATATGTATTTGTTTAAATATTGTAAATATGAGTTAGGCTTAAGTACCAACACGCGATCGATGTATGGGGTCTCTCGGAGAAGACACACCTTTATCAAACTAGGTGAGGATGTTTCGTCCGCTAGGTGATGATGGAATGTCATTCGTTTTCATTTCGTTATTTCTATAATAATTTTATAATTTTCTATGCATATAATAATTGATTCGTGGAACTGAAAGGATAAAAAACTGAAATAAATAGATATAATTAGTCGAAATTATATATATATATATATATATATATATATATATATATATATATATATATATATATATATATTCAGTTGAATGGATGGGAGTCTGTGACCGTCGATTTCACGCTTATATATCCTCACATCTGAGGATCGCGTAATCGTGAAACCAAAGGTCATAAGCTCATATCTTTCACTGATATTGAGCGCTTTCCAATAAGCACAGCATATATATATATATATATATATATAAACCATTAATTTTTCAATTTCTCAATCCCTCACGCAGATAGCTAACTTCCGCACACGTTTTCCAGACCGGGCTGGTAAGGCTTCTCATCTCGATCTAAGTTTTACGTCCATCCACAAGTCCTGTATCGCCAGCAGCTGTGCCCTCTTGGCAACTCTGATCATCCTGTAGTGTCTATCAACATCTCCTTCAAATCCCCCCCCTGGAAAGAACCTCCTATCACTACTACCTCGTTCTGCTAACAACGAGCAGACTGGGACTCGTTCCGGGATTTCCTTCGCGATATCCCCTGGCACGTTGTCTTCGCGTTCCCCCGTTCAAGAATATGCTTCCGTGGTCTCCTCCTGGGTTAAAGATAGAATCGAGGCTTTTATTCCCTCAAGGAAATATAAGGTCAAATCGCGTACCCACCTTGGTTCTCCGCTGCTTTCTCGGCTGCCATTGCTCATAGGAACAACTTCTTCCACCTATACTTTAGCAACATGTCTGACTGCAATAGACGTCTCTACGAGTGTTAGCGTGTCCTCAGTGAAGCAAAGTCACTATTTGCTGCTCGAATGAAAGAAGGAATGGCATCTCGCAAACCCTCTATACCTCCTTTCTTCAACCAGTTCGAGGTTCTGATCTCTTCTGCCGACAAAGCTGAATGTTTTTCTCGGATATTCTCATTCAATCCAACGTTCGACTCTTCCGGTTTACCCAAAACCGATTTCCACCTTAGAACTGAGGCTCTATTGAGCGAGTTGCACATAACCCCGTCATCAGTATTGGTCATTATCTCTAATTTAGACCCACGCAAAACTAGTGCTGGAGATGTGATACCAGCCATTGTTCTGAAGAAATGTGCGCCTGAACTGGCCCCTGCCCTCTCCAAATTGTAAAACTACTGATTCAGTGAATCATGTTTTCCAGACTGCTGGAAATCCTCATCCATTGTTCCTGTCTTTAAGAACACTGGAAACCCTTCTAACCCTTATAATTACATTCCTATGAGTCTCCTACCCCTATTCGGCAAAATCTTCGAAGTTTAATCAGCGCCGAAGTGGTTAAGCACCTTGCATACCATGATCTGCTCTCCGACAAGCAATAGAGTTTCCGCTTTGCCCGTTTTACAGCCGATGTGCTTACGGCCAACACTGAAATTGTTTACCAAGGTATTCATAATTAGGGAGAAGCTCGTGCCGTGGCTCTAGATATTTGGCATATCGGCCTTCTTCGCAATCTTCAGGGTTATGGAATTTCGGTTTCAAATTTTTGTTTAACTTAATACAATCATTCCTGTCAAACCGTATATTGAAGGTAGTTCTCAACGGATTCCCCTCCAGCTTCTATCCCACAAACGCAGGTTTTCCCCAAGGCTATATCCGAGGCCGTACTCTGTTCCATATCTTCATCAACAATCTTCCTGATGTCATAGATTCCCAAGTAGGCATCTATGCGGACGATACTACAATTTACTCCTGTCTCAAAAAGAAATCAAGTGTCGCCGACAAAACTAACCTGGCTGTCCGTCTAGAAAACGACCTCCAATCGGTTATGAACTGCCGCAAGAATTGGCTAGTTAAATTTAACGACTCAAAAACAAAACTGCTCTCTATTACTCACCACCGAGAATCATCCCTGCCTCCCATTCTCAACTCCACAAGAGCACCCTTGCCTTTCTCTGTCTTTTTTACAAACAATTTCACGGTAACTGCTCCGATGAGCTGCTTTCGTTCCCAGACTTCATGAATGTAAGCGTTCTACTAGGCTGGCACGTCGCTCTCACCATTTCATTGATAAAGCTGCTGAATATAGCCGTCACTTCTACTCCAGTAGCTTTATATCTCGCACTTCTCGCCTCTCCTTTTACTGTTCACCAGATAGCTATAATCTCCAACTATTCAAATGTAATATCAATCGATGTATCCAGATACCTTCATCTATACCCTATTCTTCTCTTCATCCTTTCCTCTATCACTCCTCTTTGCTCTCGCTCCAACTATCTGTAACCCCTTGCGTGCTAGAGTCTTCCCACCTTGCTTGCGGTGAAATGCTATATATATATATATATATATATATATATATATATATATATATATTTAAAAAAGAAGCAAAAACGAGTTATATATAAGTCTTTAAATGAACCATACCCACTGTGTCTACATGAAAAGCTCTATATAATTTTTTTTTAAACATAATGATCTATTAAATTAGCGTAATGAGATTACTGTCATATGTAGACATTGTATATCTCTCACCTTCAAATATAGTTAAAGGATTTTCAAAAAATCTATGTATTATTATTATTATATGTCGCTTATTTTGTTACATAATATTGTAATTGTAGCATTATTTTAATACCTTGATTTATAATTTTAAATTATTATGAATTAAAAAGTCATAATGAAGAAAATAAGAATTGTATTTTGTTATATATATATATATATATATATATATATATATATATATATGAATGTTTTAATCATGCCATATGACCCTTTAAGTTCGAAAATATATG
Source organism: Acanthosepion lycidas (assembly GCA_963932145.1). Taxonomy (NCBI): domain Eukaryota; kingdom Metazoa; phylum Mollusca; class Cephalopoda; order Sepiida; family Sepiidae; genus Acanthosepion; species Acanthosepion lycidas. The sequence continues at coordinate 106,069,638 of OZ010583.1, read as the reverse complement.
TTAAAATAATTAAAAAAAACTGTCGTCAGGGATATAAATATATATATATATATATATATATATATATATATATATATATATATATATATATATAAATAAATATAAAAGTGAACATAGAAGTCAACACTTAGAGGCGACAGTCTGTTACATGTGGCATGACGATTGCATATAGCATGAAACAGACTGTCACCTCTAAGTGTTGATTTCTATGTTCACTTTTATATTTACACACGCTCTATCTCGGATATTGAGCACTTTATTCCATAAATATAGCACACCTTAAGACTATATTTCTTTATATATATATATATATATATATATATATATATATATATATATATATATAAGAATATTTCTTCATAACTTTATACATTTTCCCGGAAGTAAGGTGTCGAGCCGTCAATATGACAGTTCCTCGAGACAGGTATGAATACCTTACATCCCCCAGATATCTAACATATATTTTAATTTTTCAAATTTAACGTTGACCTTCCGTCTGATTAATTAAATTTGACAAACCCATAAGATCTAAATTCTCGTCCCCACCTCTGTATTAATTCTTTAATAAGCAAACGTATTGCTTTCTATTTTCAAATGTAAATAATTTTCCCCAAACTTATAGAACATTGCCTGATGGTGAGACGAAAATTTTAGGTCTCGAAATATAGGAATTTCCGTGTCGAAATGTGAAATATTTATAATAAAAATATCATTAAAACTCTGTATATCTATGTTTTATAGACTACGCAAAGATGTTCGAGAAAATAAACCACAAGGACCTGCTAGAACTTCTCATCAACCTTGATATATTCAGGAAAGATATCAAAATAATCAAGAACCTATACTGGCAGTAAACAGCATGCATTCGCATCAAGAATAAGCTCAGGGAATATACAAAAATAGAATGGGCCGTAAGGCAAGCATGTGACTTCTCACCGGATTTATTCAACCTACAAAGCGAGGCAATTCTGAGGGAACTGGGGATCCTACCAGGATTCTTCGTTGGCGACCATAACCTTACCAACATAAGATACGCAGATGACACGGTAGTGATAGCAGACACGCAAAAGAAACTGCAAAATCTCCTAGAGAAGGTATCGAGGGAGAGCGAAAAGAAAGGTCTAACCCTAAAATACTAGACGTTGTATTGGTCACTTTTTAAAAAAATTGAATGCCAGAGAACTGATGTTTCTAAATCTGTTAACCTTTTATCCTCCTTTGAATATATATATATATATATATATATATATATACATACATATATATATATATATATATATATATATATACATATATATATATATATATACATATATATATATATATATATATATATATATATATATATATATATATATATATATATATATATATATATATATATATATATATATATATATATATATATATATATATATATATATATATATATATATATATGACTGTCGGTCACTGGACGTGTTTCCAAAAATAAATACGTAAAAAATCCACCTTCATCCCCACAGCTTAGTGGTAGAATATACGCCTAATACCAATTCAGTCGGGTTTCGATCCTAGCTAGAGGCAACCGGATGTCTAGCCGCGCTGATCAGCTGTGATACAGCGAAACAGTCTGTCTGTGGATGACATTATATATATATGGAAAAAAGAAAAGACGGGCGTGCTGTCTTTTCTTTTTTTGTATCGTCTTTGGCTGAAGAGGAAGTGACGTAAGTCATTAACGATTGGTCAGCAGTGGCATTTATTCAACGAGTCCATTTGGTGCGTGTTTGGCGTATTTTTCTTTTTTTCAGGATCGTCTGCCGGAATGGTACTGTTTCGGTAGGGTCTCTTAGATGATCAAGTATGATGTTGGAAGACCCGAAACATATCATGACCCCAACTCATAACATCACTGACGAGGTGATCCTGAGCATTCGTTGGAGTGTTTTCATGTCATATGGAGAAATTGTAGGCTATTGTGG
>OZ010583.1:105940174-106065174 GCA_963932145.1 Acanthosepion lycidas | reverse complement strand
ACCCTGGCTTTTGTCATTAGTACAGCCTTCTTGAATGGACTCGCTGATGTTCTACAATCATACCTTCTGAATTTGCGACCATGTTTCTGCTAAATATTTGGCTGCAATTCCTTTAGTTTGTAAGCACATCCAACATTCGGATATCTATTTTCACCATATGCAAAGGTGTTATATGAGTTTCTAATCCATTGACTGTTCAGTTCACTTCAATACAGTATGTAAAAATATCTGTTGCCTAGAGCTTCTATAAAGATAAATGATACTGTAGTTAGTTTAATACTTACGAAGAGCCTGCTCTGATTGAAAATTAATGCTCAAAGTCATTTGAACAAGTAATGTGATTTTCTTTAAGAGAATACTTTAAAAGCGACCAAAGGAAATGCAAAATATGTATTTGACTGTGAAAGATGTAAAAATACGGAATAATTCCTGGGTAAAGGTCGCTTGCATACGGATGAAAAAGGAATTCCGCAAGTGGAAAAATTGAGACTGATATGTCTTGTCGCCGGATATATTGAAACAATAAATGCCAGAAGCAGAAGACCTACCAATATTATCGCAATGTTATCGGTGGGGATACGAAAATGACACGTATTCATGGCAAACACAGGGTGAAAGTGCAGGAATTCCGAATGAAGGAAAGCAAGAAGAAAATTCTATCAATTGTAAGACGACAGAATTTTTTCTCTTTAGCAAGAGATTTCAAAATGCGAGCTACGAATCAGACAAAGCAAAACCAATCAAGATAAGAAATTCAACTATTAGTATTATCTATATTCATTTAATTCTTGGTGAAGACATTTTTCTTCGTTTTCAGTTTCAAATTCAAGTTTGTTCTAAAGTCTGCTGAAATCACCTATTTTATATATTTGCTTCTTCTTTACAATAAATTTCTTCCTCTCAGACAAAGTCATTTTCTTGCACTTACACCTCTATATATATATATATATATACATCTTTGTCATTTGCACTTATTTGTTTATAGAAGATAACACCGATCCACAGACTCCTGATTATTCCATTGCTATTTCTACTGCAGACGGTTCTTTATGAAACGCCGGTTGCATTTGTATCTCTCAACCCGCTGGTCTTATTTTCTTATGTCTTGTTGAAAGTAGCTTTTCTATGACTGATTAATATTCTATCTTTTTGTATGCATTTAATAAAAAATTACATATCATTCTGAATTCGTTTGATAATCACATGACGTGTCATAGTTAATGACACTGGAAAGCAAAGGATGTGATTTTTTTTTTGCTTTCAGAAAAGAGAGCTATTAACGAAGCTTTTCGCACGTTATAGACTGAGATGGTTAGAATTATATTTTGGATTTCCTGGACAGATGCTGCACCAAGGAAGTTGTTGATTTATTACTGAGTTTCTTTTTTTATCATTCACAAAGCTCCAAACTCAACAGGAAGATATATATGATATACGTTTTTATTTACAACGCCATGTCTTTGCATATGGATAGTTTATCAAAAGTCCTCGCAGATATGTTTTGTCGCTTGGTAGCTTCATGAGAAACAGTTTGACAATCATTTCTTTTCGATCTTTGATAATAATATATGGATGATTTGCTTGTGTTTTTCGGTTTGTGTTGATACAAACATCCCAGATGATGGTGATATATTTTCCCTCAACTACATTTGTAGGATGATGTTCATATCAGTTTCCAGCTGTTTTTATCCAATAATGATGACAGATCTGTCAGTGCAGACATTGATCCACACTGTCATGACAGTTTTTCATGAGGTTATTGATTATCCTGATATAAGGTTTTCAATAATCCCATTATTATTATTATTTTAACTTAACAAATAAGAGAAGAACGCGATTTAAGAAAAGAAAAAGAAAAGAAAAAAGAAAAGAAAAAAAAACACAATGTTTCACAATGTTAAACATTATTTCAACAGAATCACTGTCTCCTTTATGTTATATTTAAACATTTTTTGAATGTATAAAAATATATAAATCTACAAAAATTATGTCTTTGTACAAACGAGCGTTACATTGACAAAGTTCATAGTGTGTGGGCTGTATTTATCAAGACAATTCTTTGTGTTTCTCTTAAGCTGGGATTTCCAGAGATTTTTTCAATGTGTTGTTGTTTTCCTTTTTTATCATTCCGAGCGCACCTACTATGACGGCTACTATTCTTGTTATCAATTTCCACATTTTCTATTGCGTTTCCCAGGTATTTATACTTCGATAGTTTTTCAACTTCCTTACTTGCTATGTCATAATTATCTGGGAAATCCAGAAGAAAGAAGAATGTAAATATGTTGACATTATTTAACACTTACATGTAATGTCAACATATTTACATTCTTCTTTCTTCTTCTTCTTCTTCTTCTTATTATTATTATTATTTTCTTTGATTTCTGGCGTTTACACATTTCTTTCCGTGTCCCCCCAGGAACCTAAGGTTAGAAATGGCAGCGTGACACTCACCACTGACAAAAAAAAATATTACATCGATAAAGCCCTTCGTAAAGTGTGGGCTGTACTTGTCAGAACAATTTTTTGTATCTCCTTGAGGCATGAACTTCCAGGAATCCCTTCAATTAGTCTACTGCAATCTTTTCCAACCAGTCCTAGGGCTCCAACTACAACAGGGATTGTTGATGTTCCCATATGCCACATCTTCGAGATTTCTATTTCAAGGTCCTTGTATTTTGACAGCTTTTTGAATATCTTCAAAGATACATTACAGTCAGCAGGGACTGCCATATCAATAAGGAGGCACCGTTTTTGTTTGTGGTCTTTAATAACAATATCTGTGCGGTTGGCTTTGATTGTTCTGTCAGTGTGTATTGTGTAGTACCATAGAATTGTAACATGTGCTATCTCTATAACCGGGTCTGAGTGGTGTTCATACCAGTTATTATTATTATTACTATTATTATTTACTTCGTTTACTATTGTATACACATTTCCTTCTGGGTCCCAACCGGAGACCTAACGTCAGAAATGGCTTCATGTCATTATCCAATGATCATTTTTATAAAAAGAACCACACATTTTACATTGATAAAGCTCTTCCTAATGTGTGAGTTGTACTAGTGAGTACAATTTTTGTATTTTTTTAAAGCATGGTCTACGAATTATCAGTTCAGTAATTATATCGGTATCTTTTCCAATCAATCCCAGGCATGGAATTATTGATCTCCTTATTTTTTTTTAGATTTCAACTTCAAAATCCTTGTATTTTGATAGATTTTTAATATCTTCAGAGATAAACTTCTATGCCAATAAAAAAGCAAATTATGTATGTGTGGGCTTTTCGTCTTGATATTTGTATGATTAACTTTGAATTTTCTGACTGTTTATTTCAAAGTCCCATAAAACTGTTACAGGACATATCTATGCAACCGTAAATGTTCTATATTTTCCAGTGTATATATTTGCCCACTCTAACAGGCCGAGTATTTTTTTTTATTCAGTTCTTACTAAGAATGTGCAAGCTGATATAAAATGGTCTATTGTTTCTGAATATTTATCACATAGTCTGCCTTTCGTTTTAGCAAAATTCTTCAATATTTGTGCTTGCTAATTTCCAGTTAGCAAGCATTGATTCAGTGCAGCAAGAATAATGTTTATTACTCTTGTTGTTGCTGTTATTATTATTATTGTTGTAAATTCATTTCTTTTCACCTTTCATGTAGCTCGACTTTATAACTATGAAATAATTGATGATTTTATAATTTTAACATTTCATTTTACTACCGTCTGCTTTAAATGTATTTCTCTTCTTCGACATTTTATGTAGTTTTGTTCCGGTTTGTTTTTGGATTTGTTTTATTCTACAATTTTCAAATTATCATTGTCTTCTCTCTTTCTAACAGAATTTCCAAATTCTATATTTTTTCGCTTTAAGTTTTTCATGGCATCTTTTCGTATTTGAAAGAAAGTTGATTGGATTAGATAAAAAAAAATCACTTTCCTAACAGAAGAATTACCGTCTTGATTTTAAGATCTCATATCCTACAATATTTCTAAATTCACTTTTCTTTTTAGTTGCATTTCATAGTTTTTATTTGCTAGTTAAGAGTCCTTTTGATCTGTTCTCGTGTCTCATATTTTATTGTTTACTACTTTTTTGATTCCAGCTGCTTTCATTGTTTATTTCTGTTTCTTCTTTCTTCAATCTTCTTCTTCTTCTTCTTCTTCTTCTATAGGTTTTTCTTCTTTCTTTTTATCTTTTCATTCATCGGATCTTCGTCTTCTATTAGTTCTTCTTCTACATCTTATTTTTCGTTTCGTCTTCTTTTATCGGCTTTTCTTCTTTTTCTCCTTCTATCCGTTCTAATGCTTCTATCCGTTCTTCGTTTTCTTTTTCTTCTAATATCGTTTCTTCTTCTCCTTTTTCTTCTTCTATCCATTCTATTCTTCTCTCAGTTCTTTTTCTTTTAACAGATCTTCTTCGATCAGTTCTTATTCTTCATTTTCTTTTATCGGTTCTTCTCATTCTTCTATCAGTCCTTCTTCTTCTTTTATCGGTTCTTCTTATTCTTCTAACAGTTCTTCTATCAATTCTTCTTTTTCTGGAGGTTCTTTTATCAGTTCTTTTTCTTTTACAGGATCTTCTTCTTCTATCTGTCCTTCTTCTGTCAGTTTTTCTGCTATCGTTTCTTCTTCTAGCAGTTCTTTTGAAGGTTTTTTCTCTTCTATCTGTTCTTCTCTTTTTAACATTTCGCCATCGTTTTCATACACGTTACCGGAATCCATATCCAATAGTTTCTTGATATTATTATGTCGATTGTCTATATTTATCTTCCTCATCATACCGTCGTCATGTCATCTTTACGCTTTCCTTCATCCTCGTCAACTATTCAAAGACCACCACCGTTTCAGTCGCCATCATAACGTCATTGGTCAGCAGGGGTAGCTTGCAAGCACGTCGCCGGGGGAAAATGGAATCTGTTCCACGCTTATGCATTTTCTGTTCACGATTCCGCTTTCGGCAAATACAATAGCTACTAGCGATAATAGACTATCAACAAAATGACATATGCAATAACTTTTTCAACTTTCCATCTCACCCAAATTTTTTATTTTCTATGTTTTTACTCTTCCATTTTTCTCTCTCTTCTAACATTGCCATTCTAAAGCTTAGCGTTTGCTCTATTCGTGTCGATATCATTCCTATATTCCATATTCACCTTCTTCAACTTTACTTATTTCATTTGGATTTAAAATTAGTTGAGTAGTTATGTGTAGTGAAAATGTTAAACAAAATCTGTTTAAAATAATTAAAAACAAATTCATCAGATGGTGAATGGCCGCTTGTATCCGATTGTCAGTCAGTTATGCGTCATGCGTAATACACGCTTAGGCGATCATGTATCTTTCGATACATGACTGATGAGGCATTTGTCCCCTGCAGTTGTTTGCCAGTACTTTCTGCGATAAACCTGTTGCCATCTAAGGGTACAGATCCCTGCTATTTACCCAGAGCTGGGGGTAGAAGATGGTTTTGTTGGAATTGTTTTACGGCATATCAATCTCAATGCGTTATTTAATGCCCGCAAAATCTTTTTAGCTGGTAATAATTTGTTTAGACAAAAATCTATTTCTGGTAATATTTTTTTCTTAAAAAATCTACTTCTTGGAATATTTTTCCTTCAAAAATGTATTGCTGGTAATATTTTCCTTCAAAAGTCTATTTCTGGCAATATTTTTTCTTCAAGAATGTATTTCAGGTAATTTGTTTTTTCAAAAAAGTATTGCTGGCAATATTTTTTTTCAAAAATCTATTACTGGTAATATTTTTTCTTCTTTTTCTGGTATTAAAATATATTTTTACACTTTCATTGTGTTTTACCCCAGTTTCGGGGTTAGCTATTTGCCCGTAGCTGGGACCCTAACAGGTGCTACCACTCCGGGGAAGCATGGACCTGGGAACACAGAAATTAAGAAGTGGTTCCACCCTCCTCAGAACCTCTTGATCAGAGATCGTCGTACCCAGGAGGCGTATTTAGTTTATCGTCATACCCAGGACGGGGCGGGAGTAGAGGATTCATACATTTCCTAAAGTTATTATCACGTAAGTGAATATAATAGATTTGACTAAATTTCGAAGTCGGCTTTCCGATTCCTCAATCCGTGACGCTAACCTTTAGTCCAACGTGAATAGCCAATCCCAAGGGAATACTCCTGTTTGTTCAACACCCACAGATCCTACCTGCGATTTATACTGCAAATATGCTGGGAAGACATCAGTTACAATTTCTAAGAGACAGTCCATTGTCTGGCGTTATCAACTATCTGAACAAAGCCTGTAGATTCAATACCTCGGTCACGATAACTTGCAACTAGACACCCAGTTTAGTTCACAAGGCTAGGGTAGAGTTTTCAGGCAATTTCCAAATGAAGCACTTTCCAAAGGTAGCACTTTCCACGCTGGGAGCGCTTCCCTAGTCTGATCACTTCAAGAATTAACGTATCGACGATGACGAGATTCGAAATCTGGTCACAGGGTCGCAAAGCGAACGTTTCTATCACGCGCTCATATTTTATTCATTCATCAGATAACAGCATTTTGGGATGATGTGAGAAAAATCTTTAACTTTTAGGATTAACATGACCCCAAAATACCTTCCAGTACGCGAATCGTTCAATATATCTGTGAATCATACGTTTATTCCATGAAAAGTTCACTATTATATAACAAATCAAGGTGATTAACCAATTCATGCTCAACCTAAGATCCGGCATTAATAATGAGAGGTAAGAAATAAAATTTCTGTTGAATTACAGGTTTATAAAAATTCAATATTCAATAAAAATTCAATATAAATTACAGGTTTATCAAAATCTGGTATAAATCTCCATATTTTCCTGATGTGCGATGCTTAACAAGTTCTTAATTGCTTAGATTTTCTAGTTCTTTTCTCAAAAACAGGATAACTCTAAGGATCTGACGTGTTTGAAGTGAGTTTAGAATAACCCAAACGTGATACTATCAAAACACAAGTATCTTTAATTCTAAATCTTAAAAATATGGCCCATGAGGACATCAATAAATCCAGTTCTAGTTGGATCCATCGGATTGATTGGAAAAGATTTCGATAGATTCATTGAAGATATTTCTTGTAGCCCAAACCTTAAGTAAATACAAAAAACTATTCACAAATACAGCACGCACATTATGAAGGACATCGTCCTTTGTGTAAATGTGTGTGATTTATGTTTTGTTTTGTTTTTTTTAAATTCTCAGTGGAAAATGTTATAATACTATTTCTGACCTTAAGTCTCTTGTTGCAACTGGGAAAGAAACGCGTAATGCGTACACAAAAAAACAAACAAAAAAAAACAAAAAAACAAGGGAAATGATAATAATAATAATAATAATAATAATAATAATAATAATAATAATAATAATAATAATAATAATAATAATAAAACCAGACATGACAGAGTGGGCCAATATCTGCACTGGAAAATCTGCAACTTCTACGGGAAGGAAACTGAAAGAAACTGGTATGAACACCACCCAGACCCTGCTATGGAGATAGGACCTGTTACAATTCTATGGGACTACACAATTCACACAGAACAATCCAGGCCAACCACCCAGATATCGTTATTAAAGACCGCAAACAAAAACGGTGCCTCCTTATTGATATGGCAGTCCCTGCTGACTGCAATGTATCTTTGAAGATATTCAAAAAGCTGTCAAAATACAAGGGACCTTAAAATAGAAATCTCGAAAATGTGGCATATGGGAACGTCAACAATCCCTGTTCTAGTTGGAGCCCTAGGACTGGTTGGAAAAGATTGCAGTGGACTAATTGCAGGGATTCCTGGAAGCCCATGCCTCAAGGAGATACAAAAAATTGTTCTGACAAGTACAGCCCACACTTTACGAAAGGCTTTATCTATGTAATTTTTATTTTATTTTATTTTATTTATTTTTTTAATTTTTTTTTTGTCAGGGAAAAGTGTCATGATGCCATTTCTAACCTTAGTTCCCTGGGTGGGACCCGGAAAGAAATGTGTAAACGCCAGAAAGCAAAGAAAATAATAATAATAATAATAATAATAATAATAATAATAATAATAATAATAATAATACCCGCAGACAGAGCAGTCAAAACTAATCGTCCACACATAGTGAACATTGACCAAAAAATCACAATGTATTTTCTTATTGACAGGCCAGTTCCTTCAGACTGTTATTTATCTCTGAAGATCAAGCATCTTGAAATGAAAATCTAAAAAATATGCTACATGAAGATTAATAATTCCAAGTCTTGTTGGAACCTTTGGATCGATTAAAAAAGGTTCCTATAGGCTCACTGTAGTGATCCTTTGTAGCCCAAGGCTTAAAGAAATACAATAGAAGTGTTCTCACAAGTAGAGCTCACACTTTACGAACGGCTTTATCCATATAAAATGTCTGTGATCATAGCTCATTTTACTTTTATTTTATTTTTTACACGTATTACAGAGGAAAATGTTAAGATGCCATTTCTGATCTTAGGACTCTAGTTGGGACCCGGTAAGAAATATGTATACAACAGAAATGAAAGGAAATATTAATATTAATAATAATAATAATAATAATAATAATAATATATAGCATAATGCTAAATTAGGAATAGTTCTCGTGACTTCTGACGATAACTGATTGGCGTTGTTAAAGTGCACATACATTTTCTTGATGACTGAAGAAAAGCTACAGTAAACATAACTTTCAGTAACACAGATTTGTTTTTTCAGTCGCCGAATATTAACTAACTTGTTGTATCCTTGAGCGGTGGACAGATGATTAGCTTTGGTTGTTTTGTCCATGTGTATTTTAAAATCCCCATAAAGTGCTGAAGGACTTAAACTATGATAGTTATTTTCCTTTTCGGAATTTAATTTGAGGTTATGTGTTGATCTACCTTTCGTCTTTTAGTCCTGTTGATAGTTATAAATACATGTAGAAGTTGCAGAATTAAAAAAAAACAAAAACAAAAAACAGCTTCAATAGAGAGTCATGTGATACAGAGTTACCCTACCTGAATCTATTGTTAACTGAGTCCCACCTTCAATTTAATTTTCGGCTATCGAAATCTGCTACCATCGCGAATATAATATATGTTTTTCGCATATTCTCATCATACCGAATACGATGATTCATATATTGTAGTTTCTATATTTGTACCGCTGACATATTTGTAAGCTTTCTGCACTCTCGAACAAACAACAACAACAACAACAACAACAACAATAATAATAATAATAATAATAATAATAATAATAATAATAATAATAATAAAAACAATAATAATAAAAACAATAATAAACAGATAGGTTGTGAGGAAAATTTCCATTTTCTTCTGCCATAAAATGTTTATATTTTACTTGTATTAGACCCTTATATATTTGATAAATAATAATAATAATAATAATAATAATAATAATAATAATAATAATAATAATAATAATAGTAATAATAATAATAATAAGAGTGGGCCAATATCTGCCCTGGAAATCTGCAGGAAGGAAACTGAAAGAAACTGGTATGAACACCACCCAGACCCGGTTACGGAGATAGGACCTGTCACAATTCTATGGGACTACACAATACACACTGACAGAACAATCAAAGCCAACCGCCCAGATATTGTTATTAAAGACCACAAACAAAAACGGTGCCTCCTTATTGATATGGCAGTCCCTGCTGACTGCAATGCATTTATTTATTTATTTTTTCTTTTGGTCAGTGAAAAGTGTCATGATGCCATGTCTAACCTTAGGTCCCTGGGTCGGACCCGGAAAGAAAATAAAAATAATAATAATAATAATAACTTGTAGTGTAAGGAAGTGAACTATAGCATAAAGATTGATTACATTAGCTTCAGAATGATGAAAATGTTTTTTTTGGCCGATGCCATTCTGCGTCCGCCATCGACATGTAAGCCATACGAAATCGAATTTTAAATTACATTTTTATTTTCTTTAATTTTATATTAAGTCTCTTTGACTTCATTTAAAATTAATCTTTTTTCATTTTCTTTCTCCTTTATTCTTATTCAAATTTTACTTTTATTTTTTGTCTTATTTTTTCCACACTTCGAGGGGAACCTTCCGTGTTTTTTTAACTCGGCCTAATGTATCTTTGTAGATGTGTATGTATGTATGTTTGTATGTATGTTTCTGTGTATGTATGTATATGCGCGTGACAGAGTGGTTAGAATGCTCGCTTTCTGACCATGGTACCCGGGATTCGAATTTCACCATGGTCGATTTTCACCATGGTCGATTTGTCCTGATGTTATCGGTCTGGACGGTTTGAACGAAGCCCTGTGAGTCAAATTATGTAGGCGGAACACAGGGGGCCGTGGATAGCAGTGCTACCACTAAGTCACAATCATCGTGACCGAGGCTTTGAATGTGTTAGTGCTGTTCAGATTGTTGATAATTCTAGATAACACTCTCTCTCCTATAAACTGTAACTAAGATCTACTAGCATAGTTGCAGTATTAATCAAATTTGGCATTGTGGGTGTAATACAAACTCAAATGTGACTGAGCGAGAGACTGCAATAGGGATTGTCTAGCCGTCCTAATAGACGGGTATACTCGAATACGAGTGGTCAGTTGCAATTACACACACACACACACACACATATATATATATATATGTGTGTGTGTGTGTGTGTGTGTGTGTGTGTTTGCGTGTGCGTGTTAGAGCATGGATAAGGATCCTTTTGGTTCATTATCCATTTCTCCTTTTTTTATTCTCGGGATAACCGCCAATGTATGCCCAACTTAACTTTCATATGGTCGGGGTCATTGCGACTTAGTCTACGTTAAAACTTCGTATGGTCATGTTATTTTTAAAAGAGAAGGGAAATTCAGATCAAGAAATCACAACTCATGTTGTTAATCTTATAGAACTGTGAATCGTTGCTGCGATATGAGGTCGCGAACGATCCCCTACAAGCATTGGAACCCTGTTTGTCACAGACCGTTGCAGAATGTGCCGGGTGACGTTCGGTGAACTTTTGGACTTGTGCGTCACTCCTGGCAACGGTATGAGAACTAAAAGTCAAACCAAATTTTCCAGTATCACTGTTCCAGTAGTTAAACAGGGAGCCCGTCCATCAGGAGGGAACTTACCTGTCGTCAAAAATCTACCATAAGAATATACTCCTACACAATAATGAATCTTCAGGTTCACACAATCAGGATAATCCCAATAATGGTCTGTTAATTCTCAAATTAGACCCTCAACAATTCATTTAAATAAAGAAAAGGTAAAATGGTCTCGTGATGAGTACAAACTCGTTGTGACTGCATTTTATGAAGCACAAACGTCTGAAAAGAATCATTTGCTAAACATATGATATTTGGCGAGAAAATATTTGACAAGCATTTAGAAAGCACATTGATGAAAATAAAATAGTCAATGAAAGAAGTTACATCATGAGAAATAATCGATTGACAGATGCTGAAATTAAATAAATAAAAAGAAATGTAACTAGAATATATGAATCCCCAGAACATGAAAGGTAAACAGGAATGGACATAAAAAGCACTAAAATCATACAAACCACATATCATAAAGACGAAACTGAGATATGCAACAATCCCTGTGAAGATAATGCGGAAAGGTGGAAAGACGTGATCTTAGTCGCCAACAAGCATTGAAATAAAACAAGTTCAAATCACATTGAACCGAATTACTTTAAGGAAAACAAGGATAGTATACAAGGAGCCAATGAAGAAATCATGTGACAGAAAAGTCAGACACAAAATATTGAAATGAAGGAAAGAGAAGCACTCCCGAAATTACAACAAACAAAGCAGAAACTCAAAACTATTAAACGCTACAAGGCAGCAATCAAATTAAATCTAGATGAAGCAGACCCACAAGTCTCAACGAAGCAATATATGTATCAGTAATAGCTGCAACTAAAAATTAAACGGCAACTTAAAAAAAGGGTTTCTCACAGACATAAAAATCCACCATGGAAAAAAAAAAAAAAAACAGAGAAAGAAATTGAAGAACTTAGAAGTACTCGATGAACTGGGAAGTGGAACAAATGTAAAGACAGAAAATTAAAAAGAAAATGCAAAATTAGAACGCAAATAAAGCTAAATAAAAATAAAGCAACCAATACAACTGAAGACTCAAATAATCAGACGCTTGGAAAAAAAAAGATCAAGATTCTACAGACAGAAAAACATCTTTCAAACCGATGCGAATTAATATTACAGAGAAATAAGCAAACAAAAAATTAAAATGACAACTCCCCACCCTCACCCCCACAAGAGTCTGGGAAAAATAAGGATTTGCCCGAAGAAACAAATCGGATTAAGCAAACGGTAGAACGGATGAAAAATAAACCAGAACAAACATGGGCGGGAATTACAGAAGAGGATGTTGAACGTGCACTGAAAAAACACACAACTGGAAATCTTCAGGAATAGATAATATTCGTACTTTTGTGTTCTATTATCTGGATACAGCCCACAAAACTAGCTAAAGTTCTTTAACCAATGGTCAATGGTAACTGAAGTAATTACCTTAATTCTATCCAATAATAGTGACACAAATGTTCTAAAAAACTACAGACCAATTACATGTCTGCCCATTATTAACAAAATTTTGACATCTATCTTATAAAATAGATAAAAAAATTACATACTATCTTGAGCAAAAAAGGGTGCAAACGTGGCTCTTACTGATGCAAAGAACAATTATATTAATATGATGGTCTTGGAAATATCTCAGTACTGCCTAGATAGATTACCTTAAAGCATTCTCTAGTATACCCCATTCACGGATCAGAGTCTATATCTATATATATATATATATCTATATATATATATATATATATAAAGTTATCACCCTTCATTATCAATTTCATCAAACAATGTAGGTCCATATGGAAAGCAATATTTCAACTCAATCATATAAATGAATTCTATAACTCTGGTGAAATAAACATCAACAGAGGAATATTTCAAGGTAAATCATTGTCTCACTTTCTATTTTGTATATCGCTAATAACATTAACCAGTGAACTTAACAGGGCGGGATATGGCTATAATATATCTCGTAAGAAAATACGCTATCTCTTTTACATGGATAATTTAAAGTTGTATGCTAGGAATGACAGTGAGCTTGAAGGTCTCTTGAAAACAATAAAATATTTCAGTGATGACATTGGAATGGAATTCGTTTTGGATAAATGTGCTAACGATTAAATTTTACGAGGATTACTATAACAAACTACCTTTATTAGCGTAGACACTGAGGTACAAATCAAAGATTTAGAGCAAAAATAATCTTATAAATACCTCAGTCTAAATGAAAGTGAAGGAATTCACCATAAAAATAAAATAAATAGTGCGAAAAGAATACTATAGAATGGTGGGACTGATATCAAGAACTGAATTGAATTCTCAGAACAAAATCATGGCCATTAATAGCCTAGCGATCCCTGTGGTTCAATATAGTTTGAACATTTTGAACTGGAATCTAAATATCATGCAATTGGATTTTAAAACAAGGCAGCTTCTTTCTAAGCATAGACTGCATCATCAAAAGGTTTAAATAAACTGTCTACGCATAGCCCATAAAGAAAAGGTTTTATTCAGCTGAAATTTCCATACAAGACAACAACTACTGGATTACTAATATGTATGGAAACAGCAAAGGACAGGACGATAAAATTAGTCAAACAACACGAAAACAGAAAGAAAAATATTCAATCATGAAAGAAGGTTGTAAGAACAAATTAGATATACATCTATTAGATTATGTAGAAAACAAAAACAGAACAAAATAACCAACAGTTTCCACCAAAAATGTTAAAAAGAAAGCCAAGAATAAAGCTACTGAACAGATGAAACAATGCTACCAAGACAAACCTCTGTATGACCAATATCCACAACGTTCTAATAAAGCTGATGTTGATGAATTTAACACTCATCGATGATTACGGGCTTCTGGATTCAAGGCTGGAACGGAAGGATTTATTCTTGCAGCACAAGACGAAATATATTTCATTGGAACTTTCAGGCAGATATACATAATAGTGTGTCTCCAAGATACAATCAGGAAACCATAGACCTGCTAAACTCAGGAGAGTCTATACTTGCGACAAATGAATATAACATCTCGTCTTGATAGAGAGGGGGGACAATAATTACTTTGGTCAATGTGCAAACACTTTGGAAAAGATGTTAATAAACACAGGTATGAACAGCAACCAACACCGGTTACGGAAACAGAAGACATCACTATTCTATGCGATTACAGCATCTTTACAGACAGGAAGGTTGAAATAAACATGTCGGACATAATTTTCAAAAACCGGAAAAGTTGCTTAGTAATTAGTATGGCTTACCCAGTGGACTGTAATATACAAACCAAGGAATCTGAAAAACTATCAAAGTATAAATACCCTGAAAATGAACTAGAAAAACGTGGAAATTGAAAACAAGAAGAGTACCGGTTATAGCGATTGATATGTTTTTCCCACCCACATACACTCCAAATCATTTTATTCGCCTGCGATTGACTGATAAATTACTACTACATTTGTATAGGACAATTTAGCCATCGCCATCGTTCCTTTGAATCTTTTGGTTCTGAGCATACTTACCTATTCTGTTTAGTACGTGTGTAGTGAATGGTTAAAGTTTACCAATCACATATTTTTAATGTAAGATGACGTTTTCCCGCGGTTCTGTGGGTGCCTACCCCTTTTCCTTAAACAGGACTACTTTCCGCAAGTCGCCAGTAAGATCCCAGCCTTCAACACAAATCCACGATCTTGCTCAACGCACACACAGATACAGAATTTCCTAACCACAATCTTTCATTTTCTCTTTGTAACTATTGCTAAGGACAATCAACCAGAACTTTGTTGATTCAAACCAGTATCTCTACAACACATTTCAAGCAATTGTATTCTTCGTGTTATTCATTCTTCACATGCAAACTTTGCTCTAACGATTATTTCGGAACATTTATGTCACAAGAGAACTTTCTTCGGACAGTTGATTGCAATCAATCTAGAGTCAAAGGGAAAGAACTTCCTTCTCTTTAATCTACATTGTGAAGTCAATTTTCTTTCATGCTCGTTGTTGTATTTTATTCAATATAAATTTGTTGGTTAACAAATTGGAGTTGTTGTTATTATTTCTTGAATCCTGTACGTGGAAGTATCATTAA
The DNA here is from genome assembly GCA_963932145.1 of Acanthosepion lycidas. Lineage (NCBI taxonomy): Eukaryota > Metazoa > Mollusca > Cephalopoda > Sepiida > Sepiidae > Acanthosepion > Acanthosepion lycidas. The sequence goes on along the minus strand of OZ010583.1, from coordinate 106,049,988 downwards.
TATAAATTGTAGTAGTACCTATATTTGGTACCCCGCTACTACCTAGTAGGTGTGGTTGAAAAAAGAAACACAGTAACGCATTAAAAAAATATCCCTGGAAATCCCAGCTTGAGAGAAATACAAAAAATTGTCTTGATAAGTACAGATCACACACTAAGAAGAAATTTCCCCACATAACACTAGTAATGATGAAAGTTCGAAAAACGAATCATGAAATGTAGCGATAACCACACACCACTACCTGCCTTAGGTCTTCCTGCACACTTCATAGTTAATGTAACCATAGCAGATATCGAAATGATTATGATGATAATAATCATTGCTAGTTTATCTTCTGATTTTATCATTATATCGACGCCATATTCTGCAGATACACTATTATCTAACGAGCTGTCATGATGAGTAAAGTGGTCTATGTATATTTTTTGACCCAGTGTTATTTTTTTTACATACTGTAATCTAGAATGATGAGAAATAGCACGAAAAATATCACAGTTTTCTTATTTTAATTTTCTGAGAAATCATAATTCTCATGTCAATGATTGAATAAGCCCATTACAAGTTCAACATCTATAAAATTCCTGTGCAAGTTCATCCATTGCATCGGTAAATGTTTATGCCTAACAACTTTAATAATGTATCACAATAACAATGATAAATATGAATAAGTGTCATTATTTAAAGCAATTCCTTGGTTTATTTTGTGAAACGGGCTATCAAATTCGGGTGGTGTCTTTTGAACATAATTTTATAGCTTGAACTAAATGAAATTTTAAACAAAACTTTATGGCTTCAATTAAATATATTTTGAACGCCTTCAAATACAAGTTAAATTTAGTATTGGTCATTTTACTGTTAATATGTAATATTGATAATTTTTAAATTAAAAATATATCGCTGGTATTTTTATTGTATATTTTTTTTTTGTAGTTTCATAATATTTTGTTTTTGATTGGCAAGTCAGTGTGGACCGGGAAAAAAAGAAGTTAAAGGGTGGCTCCACGCTCTTCAAAACCTTCAAGTTTATCGTCATCCATAGAGTTAAAAGAAGTAAACGGGTAAAAATGAAAAGCTCTGAAACTGACAAGTTTGTGCACTTCACTGAAGCAGACATTAAACACATAAGATTATTATCAGATTGTCTATATTCTTTTTTTCTTACTTTCCTTCTGGCTTTCACAGAAACCAAACAGCGTCACTGATATCTCTTTTCATTCTTTCCTCGCGATGAAAACGGAAGAGATCTTTTATTTAATTGGTGTTAAGTCGGTGCTACGTATAACTATAACTAATTATAATATGTTAGTATCAAATTGAGCACGAATACGACAGGTGTCACGTTTAATTTTCTAACAAAATGAAGGTGGAAAAATAGAAAATTGGAGGGAAATCTAGACGAAACCAGATGCGAAGACGAAATACTAAGGAGAGTACAGGCGAAAGGATGTCGCATGTAGCCAGTTGTTCTTAAGTCTAAATCCCAAATTACTATTGCTGTGAAAACTCAATGAGAAGGATTAAAGAAACAACGGCGATGCTGTACTGATATTCAGTTGGGCATCTCGAGGCGGTGTAATGGTTAACAAGATTGTCTCGCTAGAACGATTAAGACTGAGTAGTGATTTCGATCCTCACTGGGTACCCCCTACTTTCGGCCTTGTGCCACATCTAAGCTAGGCTTGGAATATCACTATTTGAGCACTTTCAGCTATCTCCATCCCCTCCCTCGTTACGTGGTTAGTGATGTCAGTTCTCTGGTGGATGCGGGGCGATTTTCGGTTTTTTTTTTCGCCTGTGTGTGTCTTTGGTTTTCTCTTGTTGTGTTGGGATGAGTGCGTGTCTGTATGAGTGCTAGGCATAAATGAATATTTTTGATATTTTATAGGCCCGCATTGATTTCATCCAGTGAACTGATATTTCTGTCACATTTAAGTATTTTGGGGGTTTTATTGCTAACAATTATTTTGTTTAGTTTCTTGTAAATAGATTAATTCATATTGTATATACTCATTGGGGATCTTTTTAATTTGTTGCTTTAATCCCTCCCTCCACATACGACGATTTGTACATATGGGGACTATTTAGGATTGTCATTGAGACAATGAGGTATTCTTGTGTATGTAGTAAGAATGTGTTGTTTTGGTGTTAGGAATATTGTTTGTATGCTTGGGTCAGTGCTTGTGGCTAGGTAAGTTTAAAACTAAGACAGATGAAGACCGTCCTTTTCTCCAACCCGCTTTTTTAGGCCTTGTGCCACATTTTTTGTAATTTCACAGAAGTAAATATTGTAATGATACACTGCTTTCATTTTGTTGAATTTGTCGCAGCTGGAACAATTTTTCTTTTTTGCATATTAAATGATATCCATCAGATGTGTAAACTATCATAAGCTTCTTTTGGGAAGCTAAATAGCAGAGCAACGAGAAACAGAAATCTGTGGGCGTTGGACATGTCCCACCGACGGCTACCTGGGACAATCGTGTGCCGGCGTGAACATGTCACGGATAAGAATCAGCGAATATAAATAGAGATAAGTCGTTTATGCTCATGGACTGATATGTTAAAATTTGTATCCGTGAAGCCTGTTCACTGGCTTAACGGCGTCGTCTGATAACAACGCCATTGCGTAATCCCCGAGGCCTGTACAAATACACAACTCCATCATGTCAAAAAGCGATAAAGTCCATCGATCACTGACATAAAAATCAATTTCATATTATAGCAAATATAGCGCTAGTGTATGGTGTTCCTTGCCGTACCTAGTTGTTTATTTATTTTTTTATTTTTTTGTTGTTGCAATGATCGTTACGAATTCATAATCAATAGTGTCCGTGTACTACAAAACTGTTAAAATTAAAGGCGGGAGAATATTTGAAGATCAAGCACATATACATCACCGTTCACCTACAGATATGAAAACACTAGTCCATATTAGAAATAAAAAAGAAACATTTCCAAATAAATCACTGTAAGGTCCATTAGCAGGTCCATTTGCTGTGAACATGCAATAACAATTTCTATTAAGTAGTTTTTTTTTTGAATGACTCAACGCTGCATTAATTTCTATACCAGTTCATAGGGAACTCAGTTTCAAATCCGAGATATTTGTGTGTAGCTGAAGCATAATAAGTGTTGATGTTTTGCAAAATCTTCATTCCATTTTCAATCATTTCACTGCAAGGAAGGGAATACAGTCACTAAGACGAAAGAGGCGTTACTGAGTAGTAGAGAATATGAGAATATGATAGCATTAAGAAAAAAGAACCATAAAAGAATCAGAATTAAGAAAAGAGAATATAACGATCGACATTGTTTTAACCCTAGAACACTAACTATGGGCATGTGGTACCCAGCGCAATTTTCCTATTTTCTATTACAATTTTCAATACCTGATTTTCTTACATACATAATATGTTTTTCAGTTCATATTAATGTTAACTGAAAGTACAAAGTTTGAAGTGCCTACATCTAAAATATTTCAAATAAATATTTATATTTAATATTTTTTTATATCTTCAGAATCGGGTATGATATACCCATGGTTAGTAGAAGTGTAACTTTAATTGATGGTTAGTGTTCTAGGGTTAAATTTTTGAATATCAAAGTTGGAAAGCAGGAAGGCGGAAGAGAGTTCCACTAGCGAGAATTACGAGAGGAGAAACTGTTAGTATAGAACTTAAAACATGCCGCTAATCTAGTCTTCTACTCTTATGCGCCATATCCCTTCAGGACGTAGGCGATCATGGTCCTCTACATCTTCTTGACATTTTTGGCTCTTAATAAGATTTGTCTTTTTGTCAATTCTATCAAACTCTGATCTAGCACTGACTTACTCAAGCTCATCAAGTATATTTCTTGCTGTTTTGCTCTGTCCCGTTTTCCTTCAATGTGTCCGCCGAGTACCAGATTTTCGAAGCCTTCCGTCCTCATTACGTGTCCCAGAAACATCAAATACCTTTTTCTGATGTTATGTATGTCTCCATTTTCTCCAAATCTCCGTCGTCGCTCATATTTTGGGTCCTTCTGTAGAACTACATTTCTTTTGCTCCTATTCTCTTCTTCTTTGAGGAGATTGCCCAGCATTTGGTACTATACAGGAAGACAGATATCACGTAACAGCCATTCTAGCACTGTGATTAAATCCATAAAGTCTAGATACCAAGTAGGGATGCTCATCAGAACAATTACCAGGAACATATTTAAAGAAAAAACACATGGAAACTACGTTGCGAGAAATGGCGAGAATGAAAATATTACTTCAAAAGTGTATTATCTACAATGTTTTTGTATTCACGGGCGAGTCTTACAAAAATGACCGCAGATATTCTTTTTTTAACCTTTCTCAAAGAAAACACTGTTGATCTGCTATGAAACAATTGTCCTTCTATACGGCATTGATTGCTGGGCAGTTTCCTCCTAGATAAATAGGATAATTAAGGCAACAGAACCCTGCTTCTACAGAATTATGTTGTGAACACCAGAGATGGAGCATGTGTGGAAGTCAATTCCATTTTTTAATCCTTTACCCCAAAGAAGATGATAATGTCTCTAAAACACCATGTGGATCAAAAAGAAATTTGAAAACTTTATTACGGAGAAAAAAACAAAACAATAAAAGAACGGTATTCAGGAAAACGGAAGCTAGCGATGGACGTTGCATTTAATTTTCGAAGTTCGCAGGTAGTAAGCAAGCAATAAGCCTGAAGAAAATTCCACAGGTGAGAAGTCCTAAAAAAGAAATTATTCGAATAGAACATACGATTATATCTAGCTATTATAACACTAAAAAGATGAGACCTTTTTTAAGCATTTCACCACACGCAAAACGGGAGAGATGCAAGCACGCAAGGGTTTACAGAGAATGAGAGCAAGAGTAAGTGACGTGATTGAGGGAAGGATAAAGAGAAGGATGGGAAATTAGATCAAGGCATCAGAAGATTTCGATTGACATTACATTTGAATATTTGAATACTATAACTCTCAGGGAAGCAAGTAAAAAGAAGGGATATTTCGACTAGTAGTTGCCAGTCTTGGTCACTCCTTAATTTGTGTAAACAGTGCAAAGAAACTAGAAACGCTTAAGAATTCAAAACCAGGAAAGAAACCGAGTTGATGACATTTACAAAATAAGAACAGGTTGAGGAGTAAGTAAGAAAAAAAATTGTTTTTACTCTATAAATTGCCATTTTTTACGCCTCAACTCAGCGTTATAGTTTATTTGCGAATTCCACTCAAATCCATTACATTCACTTACGCACTAATGCCCTTGGGAAAGGTATGAATCCTATTCTTCTCCCCCAGCTATGGGTAAAAAGCAAGACAGACCGGGTTCTGTAGGCAACTGGTCTACCGCAGAAAGAAATGGCAACCTACTGCGGAAAAAATCTGCCTCGTCAGTCATGTATCGAAAGATACATGATCGCCTAAGCATGTATCATGAATGGCACATAACTGACAGATTCTACTGCATATTTGTTTCATCTATTCACATAGATTCGTTAAATATGTTATTCACCGTCCCCCGCCCTGTTTCTATTCAATACCATTCTTAAATTATTATTTTTAATCATTTTCCCTCAAGTAATGCAGTAATGCCACTAATACACAATGGTTTAATGGGAATTAAAACAAAATGAGAAGACGCTGGTGAAGAGAATTGATAATAATAATAATAATAATAATAATAATAATAATAATAATAATAAAATGATTTAGAAAGACAGAAGATGGAGATTGATGTTGCATTTGATATATTGCAAATTGTCAAGAAAGTAAGAAACCGCATGAGAATTCCACAGTCGAAAAATGCGAAAAAGTAAACTCCTGAATAAAAGTTATGGTTACATCTACCGATCTCAATATTAAAACCATGAGGCCTTCATAATACAGAAAATCTGGCACATGGCCGAAAAGAGGGAAGGGGTGGGGTTGGTTATCTTTAGCTATCTTAGTCCTAGTTAATCCGAATCATAACCCATTTATTCACGACAATTTACTCATTCACCACAATAATTCATCCATCATCTCTAATCCTACATATACCAAAATACCGCATATTCACCGGGACCTAGAAAAGACTCCATGATATAAAAAATTTGAAGTCCATAAATTCCAAAAATATATAAAAAATTCAAAATACACGAAATGATGGGGAGGGGATGAACCCAGAACCAAACTAAAAATATAGCACAAAAAAAAAAAAGAAAAACAAATGTTAGTAGTACCCACCCACCCCTTAAAATAATAAGAGTGCTCGCTGTATTCTGCTGATAGGCAGAATCAAGAAGCACACTCACTAATGGAATGCATAGGTGAAAAAAAAAAAAAAGACTAGATGGAAAAAAAAAGGCTGATCCAGCGAAGATTAAAACAGATTGAAAGAAGGGACAAAAACAAACTGGGGAGGGTTGTTGGGAATCTCGGCACAGATCATGGCAGAAGACAATGCCGGGAAAAGGCAGGGAACAACCTTTATTCACATTAACTAGGAAACAATATAGTGCCTAACTTAACCGGGGGAGAGCCCACAGGAAACCGCCCCGTTGCATCAAGGGGACATAAAATAAATAATCAAGGCTAGCCCCGACCCCACGGACCAGGCTCGTCACAGTGACCAGCCATAAAGCCTTCTTGTCACTCCGGCAGCGAGGCCTCTGATCGGAAGAGTGGAAGTATTGAGGAGGATAGAACCACCTCTTATTTGCTGTTGTTCAAAAGTCCTCCCTTCCCCGAAGTGGTAGCACCTATTAAGGTCTCAACTATTGTGAACCTCCAAGCTAAAATAAAAGAAAAGTAGGAAAACATAAAAATACAAGTAAATTATTTTATGAAAATAAAGGTGTGGAAATTTTGCAGTTAAATTACCAGTAATTCTTTTTATAATAAGATGGAAGACGTGGCATATATTTTTTATTTCATTTTGATAATGTTCTATGATTAACCTCATATCTTTGAAGGAGAAACATGTTTTATTCCGTGTTTGATCTTGTTAGTTTATTGGACAAAAAATGCTGTTAAATAATTATAATTTAATCATGAAAAGCATGATATCATTCACTTTAAGTATGAAGATTTAATATTCATATTTAGATTTCGTCATTAAATTATCCATTCTATTTGATAGGATATATATTTCTGAAAATACAGTAATTGTGATACAGTGTAACCCGGATATAAGAGAGTTGTCAGGACCGGATAAGAAATATCTTGTATCCGGGTTTCTCTTATATCCGGGTCTCTTATATCCGGGTTACAATGTACATGCCCGGAGGAAAGATAGGGAGGATGCTAATCTTCCTATCTTAGTGCATCATATTCGCGCCCCATTCATTCACCAAAAGAACTTATCCATCACCTCTCGATCCTGCACACACCAAACTACTGCATTATCATAGGGGGGATCTACAAAACACCTCATGAAATAAAAATCTGATGAGAGTCCAATTTTTTATTTTTTATTTTCCACTTTTTTTTTACCAAAAGTATATTAAAAAGAATTCATGTTTCATGAAATGATGGGGAAGGGGAAAAACCCAGAAAACGAAATAAATATAAGACAACGATAAAAATCAAAGCAAATGTTAGTAGTACCCACCCACCCCTTAAAATAGTAATAGATGCCGCTGTATTTTGCTGATAGACAGAATCAGCAGCACATTCAAAATTGGCATCAAGAGGGTAAAAATAAATGACAAAATGGGGGAAAAAAAACAGAGGTTGACCCAGCCGAGATAAAAATATATTGGGGAAAGCGTATATTCTAAGCGTAGCTTAGACGTGGCACAAGGCCGAAAGTAGGAGACACAGTTAGTATCGTACTCAATCGTAATTATTCTAGCGAGACAAGCTTGCTAGTCATTACAACGCCTTGAGGTGCTCTAGTTATTTTTCTAAGATTAGATTTGGCACACAGCCGAAAGTATGAGGCACCAAGTGAGGATCGAACTCAATTTCAGTCGTATCTGAAGCTTGCTAACCATTACACCAGGCTGAGGTGCCATTATTGATTTTCTAAGCGTAGCTTCGATGTGGCACAAGGCCGAGCGTATAGGTTACCCAGTGAGGACCTATCTCACTATTCAGTCGAACTGATTTAATGAGACAAGATTGCTAACCATTACACCACGCCGAGGTGCCCCACCCCATCCTAGTTGATATGCGGCTAAACAAGGACAACCATCGAAACAAATCTAGTTGCCAATCTAGTAGTCCACTTCAAATGCTGCATTTGCGATACACAAATATGTGTGTGGAGGGAAAGGGGAGAGATGGTGCCAAATTAGGAGAGCTCATTAGAACAACTGCCATTGCTTGGAATATCGCAAAGTTAAAAAAGAATGTTGGGGTTGTGATCCTATCCTCCATAGAAAGTCTACAAGTTTAATCGACCAAAATATAATTTACGTACATTCCATCGAATAACATTTACAATATTTCTAAATATTTCTAAATATGCAAATAATACTACGAGGAACTTCGTAATGAAATTAAATATTTCAAATAAATTAAAACTAAAACTCCTGGAAAATACAAGCAAACATTTGAGTTTCAACGATTTTCTTTCTTTCTGTAGCAGTTTCCTCTTCCAACTTTTACAGGGGGTGATTGCACAAGATATTCGTCAAGGAAAGTTTTGATTCAATTATAAATGAAATTGGTTAACATCTCCATTGTATTACCAGAGATCCGATAAAGATGCCTTAAAGTGAATACAACGAACACTGTATTCAGAAGTACAAATTAACGTCTGTTTTAAAGAATATAGTTTAATGTTTTTTTATACAGGGTGTACCAGAATTAATTATTTCAATGAAATCGGGCTGTTTAAAAAATCAAACAAGTTTATGCTTATTACTTAATTATGATACAAAACAGGTAAATTTCTGTCTTACGTGAAAATTTTATTGAATATTTTCAACATGTTCTTTGTCTGTATCTGTAAATTTCACATCTGTCATTAGCGTAGCGAAGCACATTTTGAAACGGCAAAATGGGTGTAAATCATATGATTCGTTGGGATTCCTATCCCATTCCAAACCTAGAAAACATACTACATTCTCTGGCAGGAATGAAATATTTTACGAACATTGATTTACAAAATGCGTACAACCAAATTCAAATAGATGACGAATATAAGAAAATCACAAGAGAAACAATTTTTCTGCCCTGCTAACTGAATGCGTTCTTACACAGCTAACTGAAAGAGTCAACTGAACTACAATTCTTTTTGCGATAAACCGTTGTTTTTTTTTTTTTATAAAACCCCGTACAAAGAAATCCAAGTGCGGGAAGGCAACGATAGTGCGTTCTTCTGTATTCATTATTAAAAGGGTTCTGAAAGGGTTTGGTTTATTTTGTTTAACAGCATATCAACCTCAATGTGTTATTTAATGCTGACAAAAATTATTACTGGTAATATTTTGTTTTGTCAAAAATCTGTTTGTGGTAATATATTTCCTTCAAAATTGTATTGCTGGTAATATTTTTTTCAAGAAAGTATTGCTTTAATATTTAACTATTTTCCCATAGCTGGGACCCTAGCAGCTGCTACCTGCACGGGTCAGGTTGTTCCTAGGAACACCAGCAATTAAGAGGTGGTTCCACGCTACTCAAAACCTCCTGATCAGAGGCCTTGCTGCTTGACGTAGTTTAACGTCTTACACAGTACGAGGATTATGAAAGTGTATCAAAATAAAATTAGGGAAAAAAATACATAAAGAATATGAATTTGACAAATAATTAAAAATTTTAAACGTCTCAACACATATTAAACATGATAAACAGAAATAAAAGTGAGTTCTTTTCTTTTTTAAATTGTCCGATTTCACTGAAATAATAAATTCTGGGACTGTAGCCTGGCATAATTTTTATAATTGTTATGAACTTCATCGAATTGAAATTATTTTTTTCCTAACCAGACCTTTATTCTCTTGTCAAAATATTAATTTCTAGTTAAGTAGCCACATTTGAAAAAAACATTAGTGTAAAGAGACCATAAAACTAGTAGTAACAGGAGTCATTCGACAGATACTCAGTAGCTTAAGCTATTTTTGATTTACACAAAGGAATGCGCATCACGTATGTCTTATTGACTCATTGTACAAACAACAAGGGAAAATAACGTCGCAAATTGCCATATGGAACGAATGTTAAACTATGGAAACTTTCGTCAGCATTTTCCCTTTTCCATAAACAGAATAGAAGGGAAAATGATTTCTCGGTATTCGACGATTTGGGATTTGCATATACATCCTACTGGGCAATTGTTTTTGACTGTACTATTACAAGAGTGTTTGTTATCTGGTTATTGTTATAAAACTTGTTTAATATTTTATTATTATGTGAGGTAATAATATTATAAATGTTATTTGTGTAGGAGTAGATAATTTCTAAGTTTTTTCAATTAAACTTTTTACTAAATGTGTTATTTTGGTTAAAATGCTTGTCAATCAGTTTCAGAAAGTATTGACCATTATTTATATTAGATCTTTGGCAGAAAGGAGGGCTAAACCATATATGTGTTATATGTCTATGTCTGCTTCTATTCATTTTGATATCTTTTTTTTAAATTTTCATTGAAATGTTTATTATCTAAGATAATCTCTTAATTCTATTATTTACAGTGATAGGAATTTCTCTGATTATTGGATAGAGATGATTGGAGTTAAGGTTAACATAGTTTGCAGTTTCAATATCTTTGTGACTCAAATCTGTTGTCCAAAAGGTTGAAAGTTAGTTATATTTAAGGAATTAACTATAAGGTTGGATAAATTCCAGTTCTAAACCCAAGAAATTTGAAAGAACCAATAATAATATTTTGTATATTAGAAGATAGTGGACCATTACTATTAGGGATAAAAACATCATTACATCATCTCTATATAGAGCAACCTGTGTAGATTCAATAATCCGACTAACGGTGTTTAAAATATACACGCCTAAGTCTGCAATAAAGTTGGGGTCATAGCCACCCGTAGGAACGTCGACATTTTCGTTGTAACTTATAATCGAAGCGGAATTATAACTTGTAACGACTTTCTAGAAGCTAATATAACCTCGAATTAATCGTCTGTAATGTCTACATAGTTTATTTTTCCCCAAATAAATACATTTTAATAAGATATCTTTGGAGAGAAATGTGAAGACATCTATTATGTAAAATTGAATAAATGTGGCCTTATCTTTATTTTTAATATTATGGAACCATTTTATTGGATCAGAAGAATCTTTTCACAGATTGTGGTCATTAAATAGTAAATAAGCATTTTTCATGTGAATCTTCCCCATTCAGTTACCCATATTGAATTTTTTGCAAGATGTACGACATTCTTGTTAATTATAGATATTGTATTATTATGTTTGACTAGTTTGTAATTGTTGATGATTTTATATGTGAGAAGATTGTGATAGTTTGGGGGATTGATTTTATAACCATTTCTCGATTTGTCAGCTCTGACCCTTATATCATGACATTTTAATATTAGGTTGGTGTAAAATAATGTCGTTTTCTCACATAGTAACATATGTAAGAAAACGACATCATTTTTGCACCAACCTAATAATTCTAGTGTCTTTGTTCACATTATGTAGAAAGTCGTTGGATGATTTTCTGAACATAATATTTTTTAAAAGTTTGAAATATCAACTTCAAAAGAGTCTAGGTTCTCGTTGCTTGGTGGAGACTTTTGAGATTGTTTAGGTTGTACATTTCTTCTTTGCAGTGTAGTGTCACGGAAGGTTTTAAGTTAAAATATGTTTTCCAGTGTAGTCTTTTATGAAGTCTATTATTTTACCCGTGAGAAGAAGAGTGAAAGAATGTAAACACGGGTAGGGAATGTTATTTAGTGTATAGTTTGGTTAGTATATTCAGTAGATCATTAAGATTTTTCCAAATTTGAATATTCATGAGATAGCTCAAATTAAAATTTACAAGGAGTAATATAGATAATAATATCAAATCTGTAAGTGGTAAGAATAATTCAAGTAGGTTTTTAATATAAAATATTAGAAAGATAGATCCATGCAGAGAACTCAATATATATATATATATATATATATATATATATATATATATATATATATATATATATATATATATAATTAAGTTATAAGGAACTTGGTAAACCGAATTGGTAAATCCAAAGAGGATGAAATCCTGAGAGCTCAATGTGAGGACAGAGCTAATATGTAATGAAAAACAAACCACTTTAAGGTACAATTACGATAATTTATTTCACCTAAATCCTTTTTTAAGGATTCAGGATCATCATGATATGATAATATGGTAATGGTATCTTAAAGTGGTTTGTTTTTCATTATATATATATATATATATATATATATATATATATATATTCAACTCTCCCCGTTGAATTCGACGTAGAGGGTCAAGCATATCAGTTTCTAGGAAAGCGACAGCTCGACAACAGCATATGAAATTTGATTATAGTGGTCTGAACGACTCTATGCAGGTTTTGAATTCAAAGTTGTCCTTCTCCGAGAAAAGTTGCTATAGAACCCAGTCTGTCATGCTATTTACCCATAGCTGGAGGATGAAGAGGAGGATTCACACATTTCCCAAGGGTATTAGCTCGTAAGTGAATGTAATGGATTTGACTGGAATTCGATCTTGGCTCTCTGATTCCTCAATCCAAGCCGCTATCCATTACTCCTCCGTGCCTATATATGTATGTATGTTTGTTTCTTTGTTTATTTGTTTGTGCGTGCGTGCATACTTGACAATATTTCCGCTCTACCACATTCAAATGACTGACATGGTAAATCTATTAACTTTGCATTTACTTTTTTCTGTATGCGAAAATGATACGGCTGATGTGCGTAGAAATGAATGTTCGTTTCGAGAGGCTTTCGCTTGTCTATTATTTATTCATTTTTCCGAGACATTGCTTATGGTATTTTAAATGTTGCGAAAATATTATTGTGAAGGATGGTGAAAAGTACACATATTTCTAATTCAGAATGCAGGCGGAACACAGTAGCTGTGTATATAATTGCTGTTGCTAAAGGTTATTTTTCATGATAAGGGCGTCAATTATTTTAAACGCTTTTTGCAGTTGTTGGTGCATATCAAATGTGTGTTCTGGAAGAGTACGTTGCATATCGAGGTTGGTACATTTTAAATTCATTTGCAAACTTAGCAAAAAAAAAAAACACAAGATGAGATTTCGTAGAATATAAAGACACTACATTCAATATTTTTCTACATATAGAAACACAAGTAATATCATCTTCTGTCGTTTCAATCATAAGCAAAAATACCTGGATAGATGTACACATATTTAATTACCTGAAATCATTTAGACAATTTCTACGCACGCCATTTAGATTGGAATAAAAATATTGTAAAAACCTCTTAACAAAGGTATATTATTCTTCTTATTATTATTATAATTATCACTTCTTAATGAAACAATATATATATATATATATATATATATATATATATATATATATAATTTAAAGAGAAACAGACCACTTTAAGGTTCCATTATGATAATTTATTTCACCAGAGCCCTTTTATGGGACGTTGAATCATCAGATAACACTTTCAAAAAATGAAACGAAAGATGAAATGAAAATTCACACTTTTGACGGGTAATATTAAGTCTATGTAATTTTACAGAGAGGGTATCGAGGAGTGGGGTGAGAGACATGGTCGAGTTTAGAGAGAATTTATGATTGAAAGAAATATTAAAATTTTGGAAGCGTTATCTGATGATCCAGCGTCCCTTAATGTGACTCATTAGTGTAACTATGCCCATGTTTTCATGGCGAACAGGTGTATTCAAATTTGTAGTGCAGCTCTAACACTCTCTCTTACCGGTCACTGAAAGTTCCAACATGGCACCACATGGCAAAGAACTCTCTGAGGATCTTAAAATAACTACATAAAGGTGACCAAGGCTACAAGAAGATTGCCAACACTCTGAAACTGAGCTGCAGCACAGTGGCTAAGATCATCCAGCATTTTAAAAGAGCAGGGTCCACTCAGAACAGGCCTCGGGTAGGTCGTCCAAAGAAGCTGAGCGCACGAGCTGAGCGTCACATCCAAATGCTTTCTTTGAAAGATCGGCGTAGGAGTGCTGTTAGCATTGCTGCAGAGTTTAAAGAGATTGGTATTCAGCCTGTTAGTGTTCAGACCATACGCCGCACACTACATCAAATTGGTGTGCATGGCTGTCACCCCAGGATGAAGCCTCTTCTGAAGGCAATACACAAGAAAGACCGCAAACAGTTTGCTGAAGACATGTCGACAAAGCCCATAGATTACTGGAACCAGTCCTATGGTCTGAAAAGACGAAATTTATTTGGTTCTGATGGCCTTAAGCATGTGTGGCGGCGGCCAGGTGAGGAGTACAAAAATAATTGTGTCATGCCTACAGTCAAGCATGGTGGTGGGAATGTCATGGTCTGGGGCTGCATGAGTGCTGCAGATATTGGAGAGTTACATTTCATTGAGGGAAACATGAACTCCAACATGTACTGTGAAATACTGCAGCAGAGCATGAGCCCTCCCTCCAGAAACTGGGTTGCAGAGCAGTGTTCCAGCATGACAATGACCCCAAACACACATCCAAGACAACCACTGCTTTACTGAAGAGGCTGAGGGTAAAGGTGATGGACTGGCCAAGCATGTCTCCAGACTTGAACCCAATAGAACATCTTGGGGGCATACACAAGCAGAAGGTGGAGGTGCACAGAATCTCAAATATCCGCCAGCTACGCAACATCGTCATTGAGGAGTGGAAGAGCATTCCAGTGACTACCTGTGAAGCTCTGGTAAACTCCATGCCCAGGAGAGTAAAGGCAGTTTTGGATAATGATGGTGGCCACACAAAATATTGACAGTTGACATGTTGTATGTTAATATTGACAACTTTTCCTAAGGGGTGTACTCAGTTTTGTTGCCAGGGATTTAGCTTTTAATGGCTATATTTTCAGTCATTTTGAGGAAAAAATAAATTAACTCTGTTATATATGCTGCAGACAGGTTACTTTTCATTGTCAAAGTGCCATTTTGTCAGTGTTGTACCATGAAGAGATATACTTAAATATTTGAAGAAATGTGTCGGTTGTACTCACTTTTGTGATACACTGTACATATATATATATATATATATATATATATATATATATATATATATATGTATATATATATACTTAATTATTTCGTTTATTTTGATAGCATGTTTTCCTTAAGACGTATCTCAATGAATAGTTTAGACACGTTTTGTCTATTTTTTCAATAGGATCCTCTCATAATCACGGACAAGCTTCTTAGTATCCTTATTAAATGAAGAGAGAAAATTAATATGTTCATACATATTCTTTCCGAGTACTTTAGACATTAGCACAATGTCATCATCAAGGTGTTTGTTTTTTCTAAGACAAATTTTATTAATCGGAAAGTTAAGTATCAGCTGAACACAACAATGTCTTGATGTTAATAAGTGTACATACTTTGTATTATGAACAGAGAGCGAATTCATAATATCTGGATCGTATCCTGTCTATTTATCAGCTATTATTGTTTATAATCATTTTCATACACGCTTGTGTCTTGGAATAAAATTTACAGAATGTCTATCCAAGATTCACCTCGCAGCAATAGCCATAAATCAGACAGTGAAGGGACGTATATTAAAAAGAAATAGAGATTACATAAAAGACTAAATGATCGCTAGGGAATATAAAATAAAACCTAAGTACTATCATGGCAGACAATAAGGCAATCATGAAACGTTACAAAGATGATTTCAATACAAGTTTTTATCAGTTTTTTTCTTTCGATAGACTATTTTCTGACATTCAGCTTTTATTAGTGGTTTAGTAATCTTGTTTCTTTATTCTCCTTATCATTATCGTAAAGACTGTGTTAGCAAGTTTCGCAGCATGGACATTGTACTTTCTTTCCCGTCTAAATTTTTATGCATTCTATAAATGAAATTATAACATTGCAACATCTAAACCATCTCCTTCAAAAACATATCCACTTTTACTTTTATACGCATCAATATGGCGACTGACTGTGACATGACAATCAACTTTTAACGTCATTAATACCATCCATATATCTTAAATAGCATCATCATTTCCGTTATCAAGGTAACAATCTCAGCAACAATGTCTTCATTAAAATCACTACTAACAGTACCTGCAACCTATCAACTTATCGTAATTGGAATGGTTGGTCGATTTTGTTTAGCGGCATATCAACAACTCTTACTGAAAATACTTTGAACACATTAGTATGCCACTAACTACAGAGAAAATGTATTGTTAGTCATGTTCTTTGAAACTTATATTGTTTGTAATTTTGGTAATATTTTGCATGTATTTCTGGTATTTTTAGCTTTAAAATATATTTTTATACTTTCATAGATTTGTGAGGTTCTTTTGGGGTGGGTCTCTTATTTGTTAAACTTTGGAACCATAACGGGTGCTAGCTAACCGTAGTTAGAGCCATATATAACCATCACTTTTGATAAAAGATGCTGACAATCCTAAATGTTAATTATTATATTAAGAATCTCTATTTCTAATATTTTATTCTTTGTAAGCTGCTCAAAAATCACGAAATTCAATACTATGTCTACATTTAATAAAGCTTCATTTTTGCATTAATTATTATTTTGTGATGGCATCATTATAACTATAATAGTTATTTAAATCATACGCATATACTATATCATAACTTCAGAATGACATTCAATAATAATAATAATAATACCGCAAAGAAAAAATTGCTTCCTTATTGTTATGTCAATCCCTGCAGACTGCAATGTATCTTTGAAGATCTTCAAGAAGACCTAGGACCTAGGAACACCAGCAATTAAGAGGTGGTTCCACGCTACTCAAAACTTCCTGATCAGAGGCCTTGCTGCTTGACGTAGTTTAACGTCTTACACAGTACGAGGATTATGAAAGTGTATCAAAATATTCAGAATCATATAAAAGTACCTTGAAATGGAAATCAACCAGCCCTATTGCAGTTGGTGCCCTCGGATTGTTTGAGAAAGATTCTGTTAGAGTAAATGAAGGGATTCCTGGAAGTCCATGTCTTAAAGAAATACAAAAAAAAAGTGTTCTCACGAGTGCAGCCCTAACCTAACTAGTGCTTTATCTATGTAAAACATGTATGTGTATGTGTGTGTATGTTTTAACTAGTCAGTGTAATATTTCCTGATGCCATTTCTGACATTTGGTCTTTGGGCGGGACCCGGAAAGAAATGTGTACACACCAGAAATCAAAGGAAATACAACAACAACAACAACAACAATAGTAGTATTAGTAGTAGTAGTAGTAGTAATAATAATAATAATAATAATACGAATAAGAAGAAGAATGAAGAGAGTGAGTTAAATATGATTTTGCCCTCTTTAAAGTATCAATCCCTAACAGCACGAGTCAATAAACAGGGAGTGTCGGCCCTGTAGACGTGAAATGAAGCCGTAGAAAGAGCTTGATTCATATGGAGGACGGCTTTTCTAAGCTATAGAACCTTCAACATGCTTATTTCTTTACAGCGGAACAAGTTCATGCTAAAAAATATGCCCTAAGCTAGTCGTGATTTACGCAATGAAAGTAAAGGTGAGATTTTCCTCTACCCGGAACTATAGACAATTTCGTTTCGTTGAACTTCGGAACATTATCTCTTTTCATGATTTTCGTACTACATTCATAAACATTGCTAACATGCTAAATGTTTGCAGAGTTCATGCGGGTTAATCGTATTCCTCAAAATGTTTTCAATAATGATAGTTATCGGGAATATATATGTACCTAGAGTTTATTTGTTTTGTTGTTCTAATGAATATGTTAATTATAAAACTTTCATAATCGAGGTGTACTTATCACTTTATGATTATTAATGTTATCATGATTTTCATAAACAGAAAAAATCTGGTAAATCGGCATAAAGCTTAAATAGCAATAACAAAACCAAATTTATATAATCTCCTCAAAGTATTTGTTGCATATTTTCAAATATGAATAATTTCGTTGATTTCATTATGTTATACGTTGATTTCATCTGCCCCACTTGACTTCAATCAGTCTTGTGAGTATCAGATTTCCCAAGCTCTCTTTCCTCATTAAATGCCCAAGAGATTTCTAATGCCTCTACATGATGATAATTATGAGATAATTTTAGACCATATTTTCTATAAAACGTCACCGTTGCTCACATGTTTTCTCGATGGTATCCTCAGCATCATTCTGTAGAAACACAACACCGATGCTTCAAGTCTCTTCTTATCTTTGAGCAGATTTTCTAGATTTCACGCCATATAGGAGGACATATATCAGGTAGCAGTTTAGTAACGTTATTACTTTTTTCTCCACATCCCCTATTAAATGCACGCATAAGCACACACTATCTATATATCTATCACTCTCTCACAAACACACACTCTCTCTCTCTCGCTCTCTCTCCCTCTCTCTCTCTCTCTCTCTCTCTCTATATATATATATATATATATATATATATATATATATATATCTTTCATTAAATACTACAGAAATGGAAGAAATAATTAATTTTTTTTAATTTTTTTCTTTCTTTTAAATTTATTGAATTTCTGTTTATTTAATTTTTCCATTTTATTCTTTGAATTTTTCCAGCATCATTACGCTACGAAAGGATGTTCGAAAAAATTAATTAAAATCTCCTTTGTTATAAGATTTAATGAATGATGTTTAAAAGAAAGGTTTCTCTCCATATATATATATATATATATATATATATATATATATATATATATATACACACACATAGCGCCGCTCGATCTCATATCTAGTGGTGGAACTCATCTTAGTTTCTTTTTTACCCATAGTACTGTGCCTCCACGAGCCACGACTACTATCCCCAAGTCGCTCCATCCAGAGCATTAGAAGCCTGTTCAAGCAAGTATATACAAGCGATATCGAGTCCGCTTTTTTGTCACAGAGCTCCGTTGGAGTAGTTGTGTATATATAAGTTATGAGAACTCAATTTCGGAGATTACAATATTATGTAGCTGGTGTAGTGAGTGTTTCTTCAGTGAATCATTCGTTCTTGAATAGTAGAGGATCGTTGAGTTTAGTCTGTTTATTTAACGGTATATCAACTATTTGTAGATCATTTAATTCCAGAATTTAATTTACTTGAGAGCAATAATTTCTTTTATAAAATTTATTAATGGTATTTTTAAATTTTTTTTTTTATACAAAAAACTTATTGCTAGTTGATACAATATGAAAATGTATTCCTTGTATTGCGTTATGTTTGAGGCCTGACTGTTTGCCCATAACTTGGACCCTAACAGCCCGGGTCAGGCTGGACCTGAGAACAACAGAAAATCCCCAAAACCTCCTGATTATGGGCCTTGCTGCAAGGTTGTATAATAAATGAATGAAAATGTTATAGTGCTGGGTGAAAATGAATGAACAGAATCTAGATATGCGGACTAAAATAATCAAAAATTGTTATTGAAATACTTATCTTAATAATATGGATTATGGCGATCCTGTTAGTAATTGTTTCGGTGTGGCGCCGCTGGTTCAAGAATGGTCCAGAAGTGTACACGGCGACACATGAAGTCGGTAAGCAAACCAACAAGGAACTGGCGCAAACACTTATTTCAAGTGGCAGGAGCGACTTCAAGAATAATTTCAGAAGAAACGAAGCTAATACAATGATGAATGCATTCTCCAACAGTAATCGTCCTGTGGAGGAAGTTTTAGGCGACCATTATAAAAACTGGTCATTGGCAAGTTTGAGGAATTAGAGACCACTGTGACTTTTGGCTATTTCCAAAATGTAAAAAATGGCCTGAAAGGACAAAGACGTTTTGACAGGATCATATGATCTGCGTAAATGTTTTCTCGGAAAACGAGTTCAGGAATATTCTCAACCATAACTCGGTTTTCCTGTTTCTGTAGCATTGTGCAGAGTTCTTTTACCAGAAATAACCCAGGGCAGCACTACCATTTCAAGGCATTGATGCAAGGCCTTCGTGTTTAGTATGAGGCCCTGTTGAAAAACGAATGGAGATATAACGTCGGCATCACTAGTGATCGCTTCAAACACCTTCGTAATGAATATTAGACTCAACCAACTTTTTCCAAACCATATGCACTGTCCTCAGATTGACACTCAAAGACTCTGAAACGTTTAGTTTGTAGCTTCAAACAAATAACGCGCATGCGCAAAATCAAATGTATAATAATAACGACAATTTTCCATTCACACGATATACATATAATCACGTCATTAGACAACATAGTTTTATTCAAATGCATTATAGGGGGTATATGATAGATCCTACAAGTATATATGCTTCTGTTCTCATATAAATCAATAAATGCCTATTTCCAGCGCGATGACATCGCCCTTGAAGGATTCATAATTTTCAGCAATATTTTATCTTTTCAATATACTGCCACGGAAGACACATTGAAATCCTTCGAAATCAACATGAATTAATTAGATCATTTCATTCTTTTATAAACTTTGTTTTAGATTGGTGCATCTTTGGAAGAGAAGCACTCAATAAAGATGCTGAAAAGCACATTTTGATATTGGATTTCATATATACATTGAAATATTTTATACAACAAGAATACTATTAATATTATTGTTCATGTACCTACACATATACAAAGAGTAGAGGCATTTAATCTATTAAATGCAATTTAATATATATATATATATATATATATATAAAATTTCATTTAATAGATTACATATATATATATATATATATATATATATATATATATTTTATAATTTTATCTTATAGAGAAAACAATTTTACCTACTAAAAAGATTCAACTTCGTTTCAGTGCATTTCAACTGCACTTCGACGGGTGAGGATCGAAAATGGTTATGAACAATCCTGCTTGTAGGCAAGCTGTAACCAGTTTCAATTCTCAACCGTCGAACTGCACTTGAAAAGCACTGAAACGAAGTTGCATCTTTGGAGTGAGTAAAATAGTTTTGTCTATATGATAAAATTATAATAAATAAATAATCATCGGTCTACTATCGGTATCGAGCTCTCTTTTGGATTAATGCTGTGAACTTTGGAATTTATATATTACTTTCGTTCTCATCGGATCAGATATATATATATATATATATATATATATATATATATATATATATATATATATATATATATATATATATATATATTTGGGTATATAGTCTATCGAATTTCATGTAGTTTCTTTTCCTTTTGGTTTATATTTTTGCCAACTTTGTGAGGAATAATCACATACTAGCAGCATGGCCCGGCATTGCCTGTGCATGATTCAAAAGACGTACGACTCATACAGCAACGCTATCACTTGACTTAAAATATTTTTGCCCTTTTTTGCCTTTAAAGGACTATCCTTTGCCGTGCTGATGTTGCTACATGCCTTACTTCTTGCCTCACACTGCGAATTTTTTCTAAGCCTTATACTAAACATTAAATGTGTTATGAAAAAAGAACTAAACAGAATGAACACAAAACTATCAGCTTTAAAAAAGGACTTGTAACTGGAAAAACCGAATGAAAAAAGAATGTTAACAACAAATACTTTTTCACACTCAACCCAGTTCTGCGGAATCAGTATAAACATTGAGTTTAAGCAAGCGAATGAGCCAATTGGAGTAAAGTGCCATGCAGATGTAACTTTTTCCAACTTGTAACGAATGCAGCTATCGATTTTGTTTGCATGCTAGCATGCTAGTTAACATTCGTGTCAGTCAGCTGTTGGCTCTCACGCTGGCCAATAGAATCTTTCTGCCTGTTCGTGTATAACGAATGCACGGCCGCAATTTTCGACGGATTTGCAACAAAATGTACATGCACATGCTCCAAGTTAGCTGAAAGGAAAACACCGACATTGCATTTCCCAACTCCCATTGATAGTGGAAATAATCGATTTTTTTCATGCTTCTACGGCACTTTTCATGTAGTTTGCGGCCATTTTCTACTGGCCAGAGTGAGTGCCAATAGCTGGCTACCACGAATAGGCAGGAAGATTCTATTGCCCAGCGTGAGAGCCAACAGTTGACTGACACGATTGTTAACTAGCATGCAAATAATTCGATAGCTGCATTCGTCACAAGGGGTAAAAATTTAAATCTGCATGGCACTTTACTCCAATTGGGTCATTCGCTTGCTTAAACTTTTCATTCGTTTTTTTTGCAGTTACGAGTCCTATTTTAAAGCTGGTCGTTTTGTGTTCATTTTGTTTAGTTCTTTAGTTTCATAACAGATTTAATGTTTAGTATAGACCTTTGAAAACATACGCAGTGTGACATAGGCAAGAAGTAAGGCATGTAGCAACATCAAACACGTCAAAGGGCACTCCTTTAAATGAAAGGAAGGGCAAAAATATTTTAAATCAAGTGATAGCGATTGCTGTATGAGTCGTACGACTTTTGAATCAAGAACGGGCAATGCCGGGTCATGGTGCAAGTTCTTTATATGGACACATGGGGAAAACAGACTTCACGATCTTAAAGAACAACAGAAGAATTTCACCACAGAATCTAAATCACAATGGAATATTCCAGCACTTTCATTCCGTTTGCAAATGTACTGCTACATGTAAAGAGTACGTCTAAAATGTCTGGAGTGGCTGAACGCCCTCAGAAGCTTATTTAAACTGCACTCACTCTTACTGAGGGGGAAGAGCTTAAGATTAAATTTTTATTATTTAGTCTGTGTTCTTAACCGTGTACCTGTCCTGGGTATGACGATAAACTACACCAGTGTCCTGGGTAAGACGATAAATGTCCAGCAGCAAGCCATCTGATCAGGAGGTTTTAAGGAGCGTTGAACCAACACTTAATTGCTGGCGTTCCCAGGATCAACCTGACCCGGTGTGGTAGCACCTGTTAGGGTCCCAACCATGGGCAAATATTTGACATCCATACTTGTGTAAAAATAGGTTTTAATACCAGAAATACTTTGTAATAAAACACTCTTAAAAGCAATAATTTTTGAAAGAAAAATTATTATCAGGAATACTTTTAAAACAAATACAAGCAATACAAACAGTTATACATTCGTTAAAAAAAAATATTACCAGCCATATACTTTTTCAAGAAAAAATATTCCCAGAAATAGATTTTTGAAGAAAAACATATTACCAGCAATAAAAACTTCACCATTTCTCACACGCTCCGTCCATGATATCCTTAGCATCCCTCTATAGAATCACATCGCCTCGAGACATTTCTTCTTCTTTGAGGAAATCGTACAACATTCGCTGCCATAAATAAGGACAGATGTTACGTAACAGCTCAGTATTTTTTCTTTGTTACTAAAGAAATCCTCCTGTCTCACAATACGCAGCCCAGCTTTTGGAACGCGTCCTTGGCCACCCCAATACATCTACGGATCTCTGTGTCGCATTTTTCGTCTTCTGTCAAAACGCTTCCCAGATATTTAAACTTCCG
Source organism: Acanthosepion lycidas (assembly GCA_963932145.1). Taxonomy (NCBI): domain Eukaryota; kingdom Metazoa; phylum Mollusca; class Cephalopoda; order Sepiida; family Sepiidae; genus Acanthosepion; species Acanthosepion lycidas. Next base: position 106,026,529 of record OZ010583.1, on the reverse strand, counting down.
CACCTGCTTGATTCTCAAACTGCAAATCGCATCTTGGGGTCATCCTTTTACTGATGCCCATGCATTCTGTCTTCTTGTAGTTTATGCTTAGTCCCTTCCCACTTTCCTTCGCTACCTTCTGTAGGAAATTTTGTAATTTGTTTTCCGTGTTTGCTACCAGTACTGTGTCATATGCGTATCTTATCATGTGAAGATTGTGGCCGCCAATGTTATATCCTGGTAGGATTTCCAATTCTTTCAGAATTGTCTCGCTGTATAGGTTGAACAGATCGGGTGAGAAGACGCATCCTTGCCTTACGTCCGTTTCTATTTTTGTATATTCACTGAACATGTTCCAAATGCGAATACATGCTGTTTGCCGCCAGAATAGGTTCTTTATTATTCTGATATCTTTCCCGATTATATCAAGGTTGCAGAGAAGTTGCAGCTCACCAAGTGAATATCACCTACAATAAACCTTGATTCCATTCCTATAAAATATATAATCATGGACACCAATTTCTCTCCGCCCCCAGCATTAGTACAATATTCAAACCACCGGCTCTGATTTGTGACAGTTCAAATCTTATATATTTACTTGTTTGACACAAATGCAGAAAAAGGAATTATGTTAATGAAACAGGCTTGGAATTCGGTCTTTCTTTCAATGAACATAAAACATAATCAAATATAAGAACAGCTTACTTCAACCAAACTTTCCATAGCATTGATAACATGTTATGCGTGATTTTAGCGTCTTCGTTCAATAGAGGACAAGAAAGTCTGAGATCGGAGAGGAAACATTGATGGATTAAAAAGAGATGTGATTTACTCAGAGAAAATAATTTACACAAGGAGACTGCTAACCAACAACAACATTCATGGGAAGAGTAAATCCCACATTTTTCTTTAATCGTCTTCTCGTTGAAATCGAACACAGGTGTGTCCGAAAATTCCGACTTTGAAATATTTCACTACATGCTTCAATTTAGTCAATAGTTTATAATAAACATCACCTATCTTGTTTTATACTTCAAATTTTATTAAGAGCCTATATATATATGTGCGTGTGTGAGTGAGAGAGCGTGTGTCTTTGTGTGTGTGAGTTTACATGTGTGTGTATTGAGAGATATAGATGTAAGTAGATAGCGATAGATGGATATATATATATATATATATATATATATATATATATATATATAGAGAGAGAGAGAGAGAGAGAGATAGATAGATAGATGTCAGCCTGTTTTTTATCTCAGTGTGTATGTGTGTGTGCGTGTGTCTGTGTGCGTGTGCGTGTGTGTTTTATATGTCCTTAATGTAGCAGTAAGTTTTATCGCTGAAAAGAGTCGAAATATTTTTGAGTCAAATTCTCTTGTTTCCAGTTCATTACAGCCAATGGAGACAACTTAAATCTTACACACATATGCACAGACACACACACAAGCGCACGCACACACGTACACAGACAAAAACACACACATACATACACACACACACACACACACACACATATATATATATATATATATATATATATATATATATATATATATATATATATATATAGTAAATGCTGCTTATATTGAAAAGATTAATGTGGCTGCGTGTTGAAGACCATTTAACATTTATACATTTATTGAATCAAGAAAATGAGAAAACGATTTTTGTTTTAACGATAAAATATATGTTAAAATCAACAAATACAAAACAATTTTTGTAATGTGTGAATATTAAGGAAAAGAAAGTAATTTCTCCTTATCTTTTAGCTTGAATAAGATATAATGTAATTAAAGATGTTTTTGAATAGAATGTTCAAAGTTCTATGTTGAAATACAATGTTACATACAGAAGAACACACAGTTAATTCTGTTGTGTGTTATTTGTATAACTAACAGTGTTGATTTGTAACTTGGCTTGTTCACAGAGAACTGATGGTGAAATAATTCAAGTTCTGTGTCTGTGTGCGCGCAGTTAGTAGAATAAATAGTCTGTGCAGACGCGTGTGATTTGCTGAATTCTACTGTATATTTTTGGAACGAAACGTCGCTTTTATTACTACTGGTAGGATCCAGGAACAAAGGCGGGAGAAATTTGAACGAACACAGAAAATATATCATTGGATTAAAAATTAACCAATCGGTGATTTTTTAACAAAAGTATTTTTGTGAAATTCACGAAGTGTGGTGACTGCGATAAACAGTATTTATTATTCAACCAATCGCAGTTGTGAAAAATGTAGGCGTGGTAAACGTAGTAGTAGTCACTACAATATACTGTAGGCAGTATATCTTCATTCAAAGTAGGTTTGGTTGAATAATCTAGCCATATACCTGTTTATATCTATTTTAATCCTCTCAAACTCACGGATCAATAACTTAGCGTTGTTACAAAACTGATTAAGAAAAATGGCGGAAGTTTTGAATCCCGCTTTTATTTCCCCAAGTACAATATTTTCACCCTGTCATCCAAGATCATCTTATGGGGTGATTTGCTAAGATAATTTATTTTTATTTTTATTTTTTTTTACATCATATGTTGAGTATTTTAAAACATATAAAGTAAGTTACCTCAATTACATATTCTTCACTTCAGTTTTTAACATTATAATAGAGCGTGATTCATTCTTATTTACAAAAAATTCACAAATATCAATTATATTATTTTCTGTCAAGTGAAAAACGCAAAGGTTGGTACTGCGCGATTTAAATCCTACGATGTAAACTGCAGAAGAGTCAAATAAATTATGAAATGTCCAAACAATTTAAAGACAAACGGGTAAAAAATTAACTTTCGGATGAAGAAAACAATTTGAACAAAATGATGAACAAAACAATTTTTGTTTTAAAAAACAATAAACTAATGATGGCATTGTGATAATATCGAAAGTATACAGAATAAAGGAATATCTATCAACATGGTAACTTTCTCTTTTCCTTTAATATAGTTACTCAATGTCCAGGACAGAGTAAAAATATTATAAAAAGAGTTATAAACTAATATCTCCATGTTTATAATTTATTACATTGGAATCGTAATTACGATCCAGTTCATCAGACTTACAATTTCAATATATATATATATATATATATATATATATATATATATATATATATATATAATCATCAGACCTAGAAATTCAATATATATATATATATATATATATATATATATATATATATATATATACATATAATGATCAGACCTAGAAATTCAATATATACATACATACATATATATATATATATATATATATATATATATATATATAATAATCAGACCTAGAAATTATATATATATATATATATATATATATATATATATATATATATATATAATCATCAGACCTAGAAATTCAATATATATATATATATATATATAATCATCAGACCTAGAAATTCAATATATACATACATATATATATATATATATAATCATCAGACCTAGAAATTCAATATATACATACATATATATATATATATATATATATATATATATATATATATATATATATATATATAATCATCAGACCTAGAAATTCAATATATATATATATATATATATATATAATCAGTACGAGAAATTCAATATATATATATATATATATATATATATATATATATGCATACGAAGTAATGAGCTATGAAACATTCAAAATTGGAGATAAATGATTGGCAGATATTACGCCACTCGCAAAAATGTGATGTTTGAAAATTTTATAAGCAACGTACAGCGCGTTGTTAAATAATGCACCAATACATCGGCTTGTTGACGCCGATAAAAAATAAATAAATAAAAAAAGCTGTTAAAAAATTAGCATCGTTCCAAATTTGAAATGCGGTGATTGGAATCTGAGGAATTTTACCAACAAACTTCAATCAGATTTTTTCATCTCTTTGCTAGTGTATCCAAGATATCTCCAAAACAAATAAATCTCCATAATTACTCGAACAAACGCCATTTTCGCGAATAAACATCTCCAACAACAACGTAAATAGGATGAAAATAAATTAAACTTTCAAAACCGAAAGAACATTTTTAACCCACGTTTTCTTTTGCTATGTTAATACAAGAAAAAAAATAAAAATAAGAAAAGAAAAACTGTTTAGCAAAATGAAAAAAGAAAAACAGTAACGCGTTGCAAATTCCAATTCTGCCGTCGGAATTCTGAAAGATTCTTTGGTTTCTAAATTCTAAAAGTCAAAATCAGCATCCTGCTGGATTTCAGATATTTCACTTATTCTTCAGTTCTATTAAGGGATCAACCTGTGTTTGCATTCTAACATGAAGACATACAGGCGTTTATTTGATGTGTACATGAATAAAGTGTGTACTTGTTTTATTTCTTTTACATTAAATGCTTTTTTCCTCAGGCAATCTCATTGAAAGACCTAGAATGCGTCACAAAAGATTTTCTTAAATCCTGCTAAGAACTGTATTACTCTTATTGTCAAATGATAATGTTCCCTTCGGTTAACATCAATAAAGTTTAAAATATCTGTGAAATATAAAATGACATTCATTTTATTATGTATTTTATTATGCAATCTATTAGGTTGGTGCAAAAATAATTTCGTTTTCTCACATAGTAACATATGTCAGAAAACGAAATTATTTTTGCACCAACCTAATATAAACAATCTAATATACATATATACAATACACACACGCACACACACATATATATATATATATATATATATATATATATATATATATATATATATATATATATATATATATATATATATATATATATATTAAAAGGCTGCTTAAAACAGCTTTTAGGCTCGATCTAAATTCACAAAGTAATTATCTATACCATTGTCATTATGTACACTATTTACATTATTCGGACTATTGTCCGTTATATGCCCCGGCCTTCTTCAGGTGTGTGTGTGTGTATATATATATATATATATATATATATATATATATATATATATATATATGTGCGTGTGTATGTATGTATATATATATATATATATATATATATATATATATATATATATATATATATATCGATATATATAAATATAGATATATATGTAGACAGAGATACACACACACACACACTTCACCCAGATGATACCCGTCAACACGGGAGGTTATTCCATCTAAGAGAATGGAAATTATGGGAAATGCAACGGGAGTAAACCCTGAGGAAATATACAGAGTCGGAGTCCCTAAAACATGTCATATTAAAATTTGTTCTGATAACTCCTGAGTGGCTGTCACTGCCACTTGAGCCCGTATGACCATAACAGATGCTGTATTGCCATCAGCTGCTGAGGCGTAACGTTTTGGGCGTAGATCTATGGGTTCTTGAGACAAACGGATAGCATACATTATATACAACTAAACTATTAATTATGCAATAATAATAATAATGATAACAATCACAGGAATCATAATAACAATAACAGATGCATAAATAAAACTATCCGTGGCCTAGAATATCGTCGTCGTTGGCATCCGTCCGTCTCGAGAGACGATGGAGTATCGCGGTGCGCAACGAGCCTGGGCAGGATATGTAGAGAACTAGGGCTGCCCGGACGTCTAGTTTGTTAGACATTTTCATGACGGTCGTCTTCGAGTATAGAATCCAGAGGTTGGCAGTGAATATTTCGGAGACGGTAGGAAAGCGTAGTTCAGGTTCGCAGTGGATATCTTAGCAGAGCGTAGTTCTTCCTTCTATCCTCTTCGCCTGTCAAGTTAGCACTGGTCCTTCCGGTAGGGTAAACAAAGATGGCCGCCTTTATACACGACGAATATAATGTTCTGCGGCTTCTGATTGGTTAAACTTCTATTGGTAGACTATAAAGGAAGTTAAGTCCTCTGGATTGTCTCACTAGTCATAAACATATACCCAAAAAACCGTACATAGTTCCCCCTCTTGACCTTGCTAGCAGAATCCAAAGGAGAGGATAAACCAATACACTTTGGTACCAGTGCAGCTGCAGAAGTTGCCGGAAGGTAGCACAAAGTGCCGTCCATCCGCCTTAGGGGCTCCACTCCGGGTTTGAATTCACAGTTTTTCTTTCTCCTAGACCAGTTGCCATCCAAGGCTATAGAACTCAGTCTGTCCTGCTATTTACTCATAGCCTAGATTATATCGGGGTGATATCTGGCGAGCAATAGACGTGTCTAATGGGTAGGACGACCGCTTTAGTTTTTGTCGACAGTCGTCCTAGTAATATGTTTATATCTTGAACAAAATTAACCCGTGAGAGTTAAGGATAAAACGCAAAGAATACTAATCTCAATGTTTCCAAACAAAAACTCATACAGGAGTGGTCATCACCCAGGTAAACAAGGTCCACGTCTCTCGGAGAGGAACCAGTCTGGTATCAAAAAATCTGCCAGTGGAACAAACTCTGCCACCAAAAATGAGAAGCCTGATTAACTCCAACATTGGACTTGCCAAATCAATTAATAAAGTGATCGAAATAGAATCGTGAAGAGTATAAACACGTCATGACAAATTTTTTATTGCGTTCGAAAATCCACAGAAGAACGTCACGGATCAGAAATTCCAAATATGGTGAGATTTGGCAGGAATTAAGTAAGCCTTTATCTCAACTCAAATATGCTTGCCAATGTCCGTAAGGACATCGTGCACCTCAAATACAGAAATAGATAAGATCAAACTAAATATAAGACAAGGTCCAATTAGACATATTCCAAACAAAATGAGGCAAGAGGAAAATAGATAATGTGACAGATGATGAGATAAAAAGAAAACTAAATGAGATACAAAATAATGATATCTCATGAAATAAAACGGAATAATCTAGCTGCAGCACGAATAATTGCAATATTTCAGATTCTGTCACTGTGAAAATGAATCAAATAATACTAGAACAGAGTTAAGATCAGAGAAGACAAAAGCGCATCATTCAAATAAACAGCAAAGTTACTCACACACAAATGCCAGAAAGAGACCTGCTTCCAAATATTGATATGGCAAACTCCATTGTATACACATATAAAGCTGTATTCCGAAGGTTCTTAAAGGACAGACTACGAGAAAAGATCACAGAAGTAAATAATGTCATATATGTAACAGCTATCGCAGCTACTGAAAAAACGTAATATGAAGACAAATAAAATGGGATCGTTATCAGGGGTGCAGCTAGTAAGACAAAAACTATTAGTGACTTTTTTTCTTTTGCGTTTAAATGTAATGGCTGACAGTTATGCTTTAGTGTTCAATAAAACGCGAAAAAATTACCGATTATGGAATCCAGAAAGTGATGGGGAGTACTTGAGAAATAAAGGTGATTCTCACTGTTAATAAAATGGTAAACAGCAGAGAAAAATAGTATATTTGGAATGCAAAATTAAAGCGAGAAATTGGGGATTTAGATGTGAATAATCGATACTAGATGAGATTTCAAGAAATCCAAATATTTCAACACGGAAAAGCAAGAAGATCAACCGGAGATATAAGCTTAAAGCAGTAAATACGATTCCAACCATGAAGGAAATACTTAAACAGAAACTGCAACTAAAGGCATAGAGACCAAGACGATATAAATGCCGATGTAGATTCTATCCAAAAAAAAATAAGCTATTCCAAATGGAAATGAGCGGAAAAGCAGTTATAGAAGTCAGAAAGCATCTGTGTGAAGAAGTGCAAAATATTTGGATCAAACCAAATTAATTTAATCCCAATGCAGAGTGGATCAAACGAGAATAAGAAAGAATAAATGATAAACCAGTGCAAGAATGGAAAAAAATATGCAAGGAAGAATAATCTAAGGGAAGCTTTAAAAAATCCCCCAAAGGAAAATTGCCCGGAAATGACAAATTACTTTTACCCCTATCATCTGTCATCAATACATAAAACTGCTGCCCAAACTTTCTCAATGCTAATTAATAACCCAATAAATTCCCAGAATGGATGACTGAAAGTATCAGATAATCTCCTACCAAAAATCGATGAAATAGATGATCAAAAATATTATAAGCCAATATCATATCAGTCCACCACATGTAAATTGGTCAGGTCTGTCTTCACGAAATCTACTTACTAATTCTCGATGTAAATAACATTCTTTGCATGGAAGAGAATGGATGTCTAAGAGATTTATAGGGTTGCAAAGTTCTACTACTAATAAATAAAATGATTCAGGAAAATTACAGGAAAATATAGAAATTTCAGCAGAGCTAGAATATAATACAGTAATGTCTTTGATGGTGTGCCGTACTTTTGTCTCCTTAAAGGTTTTTAAATTGACAAAGTCTCCTAGGTGATAGTAAATTTCCTTAAATAAAGCATGGAACTGTGGAAAAACACATTAAAACGACAAATCACCAAAGGTAATTACAATTGTTTGAACATCCCACGAAGAATCTCAAGCCAACTCCCTGTTTTCCCCTCTGTTTTTCAGTCCTTAATTCGCTGGCACTAAACATTTTGTAACTATGAATACAAAGTAAAAAAAAAGGTGAGTATTTAATCACCTATTCTACATGGATTATACCGAACTGTTTGTCAAAGTCGAATAATGAGTTCATAGGTATCTTAAGTATTGCAAAATATTTTGGTGGGTGCAACGGTATAGTTTTCGGATTAGATAAATGTGCAAAAGTAACATTCAGGAGAATCACAGAAACACACTCAGTAGATTTAAATTTTGTCGCAAATATTAGGGAACTGGAACAAGTAGAAGCCTATACATACCCAGGAGTCAGCGAAGGAGATGGAATACAGCATACACAAATGAAGGATAAACTAAGAACAGAATACTACAGGTGTATGTAGCTGGTGGTAAAAACAAACTGAATAAGAGTATTGGCTATAAACACTTATCTGTGGTGCAATAAATTTTCAACAACTTTAATTGGGCCATAGCTTATATTAAGTGAATGGATATCAAAAGGAGATAGCTTCTTACTTATCACAACCTGCATCATCCTAAGAACGATGTTGATCGTCTGTAAGTGCCCAGATCTGAAGGGACAATATTAAATCAACTAGTACTGTCTTACAAACAAACAATAATCGGTCTTCTAAGATATATAGAAACTATAGAAGACTAGATGATAATCTTTTTTCAAAGAACACGAAATAAAGAAATAAATATCCAAAAAGAAATTTCATGTGGGTGAAAAACTGATAATAAACCATAATGCAACTACTGCAGAGTCAAAGAACCTAAAAAGAAAACAAATGCAAAATACTAAATGCAGAAATGATGACAAAATAAGCCTCTTCAAGTTCAATACTCTGCCCCTGCCAAACAATCTGATGTAGATAAAGCCGTTACCCGTCAGTGCTTATGTAGTACAGGGTTAAAATCTGAAACCGATGGTTTTATTCTTGATGGACAGGACCAATGCTTGTTAACCAATTACACATAGTGTAAAGTTGTGTTTACACCAAATACCGATTATGTGATAATTATACAGAAATAATTGACCATCTGATATCAAGGTGTACGGTTTAACACCCAATGAATATAAAGCTCGTCATGATAGAGTGGACCAAAATATTCAATGGAAAATATACAATTTTTATGCGAAGGAAACTGCAAGAAACTGGTATGAACCTGTAAAAATGTTATGGAATTTTACAATACACAAACTATCAATGCTAATCGCTTAGACGTCGTTATCAAAGACCACAAGAATAGAACGTACTTGTCTGTTGACATGCCTGTCTCTGTAGATTGTAAATTATCTTAGAATTTTCCAAAAACTATTAACATACCAGGACCTTGAAGTGGAAATCTCAAAGATGTGACACATGAAGACATGAATAATTACATTTGTAGTTGAAGCCGTGAGATTGAGTGGAAATAGTTCCAATAGGCTCACTGAAGGGATGTCTTGGTAGCCCATGCCTTAAAGAAATACTAAAAATTATACTCACACGTACAGCTCACGCATTGCTAAGAGAATTATCTATGCAATATGTAAGTTTTCTTGGGGCTTTTCATTGTTCTTTTTAAAAAAAGTGACCAGTGGAAAATGACATGATGACATTTCTACACTTAGGACTCTGGTTGGGACCTAGAAGGAAATGTAATACAATTAAATTAAACGAAACAACAACAACAACAATAACAACAACAACAACAATAATAACAATAATAATAATAATAATAATAATAATAATAATAATAATAATAACAATAATAATAATAATAATAATAACAGCAACAACAACAAATAATAATAATAATAATAATAATAATACGCATTGAATTTAAACACATCACATATACTATCACTTATTTTCTCTTATTTTCTCAATTCTTTCATTTTCTCATTGAAACCAATCGATAATGTCTTGCCTGTCAATGATCGCGATCAAAACGTAATATTCCATTATTTATGAGGGACTGGGGGTCGTATCTAATGTGCTAACTTGATAACTAAGAAACATTCAAATTTACAGGATGTTCGAGCTAAATTAGACAGAGTCTAATTTTTTTTTTTTTTTTTTTTCAAAATTGGTTTGGAATATCTGTAAGCAGTGAACGACTTTGTGAAACCAAATCACTACAGTTTTAGCGTTGTCAAGATTAACTGATATGGACGAGTGAAAGGCACCTTAATACTGCAAAATGGTAACCTGATTCTTGATGATTTCTGCTGGGCATAAAAATACCGCAATCATGTCAAATGCTCAATGCTATTTAAACACGAGAAAACAATAACACGTGAAATGGAGAGTTTCAATGGAGGTTGTGTCTTTTAGGTGTGAACACAACAGAAATTCTTACTGCGTCCATACACGAAAATTAATCCAAAAACTGCAGGAGAAACTAATGGATATACCAGGTCATCAAATGCGGCCTTTTGTGCGGGAAATGAGTGTTTCAATTACCATCATGAAACTGACCTTGAATGAGAACCTTCACTACCAGACATACATGAGTTGTAAAGGTCAACTTCCTTATAGAAAATGCTCAATAAAATCGTCTGACAAAGACAGTGGGTCTCCGAAACGAGTTTAAACATCCTGGGGCAATCTAATTCCTCTCTGCTGAAATTAAACGCTGTCAGGATCAGCTACACGACACGCAGAACAACAGATTGTTTGCCTATAATCGATATAACCTTTCTCGTGTCATGAAAAAAGATTACTCCAAACTGTGATAGTTTTTGGGTGTGTCTCCAGTGAGGGTGATTCCATGCCACCTCACATATTTGAATTGGGTTTCAGGCTCAGTTTCATGGTTGGGGAGGATGGCTGCTGGAGGAATGTATATATGGCTGCAAGATTCATCTTACCGACATACCTCCAGAAAATCTCAAATGTGGTTCTCAGATAATTTTTGCGACATCACCAGCCACAACGCCTGTTCCCCACTAACTCTCCTGATTGAAATCCCAAGAATTATTATGTGTAGAGCGCGGCTGAGAAAGACACCAACGGCACAGCTTAAAATACCAAGGTCCAGTTGATCTTCAGGATTAAGAAGCCGTTTGAGGCTCTCGATAGGGAAAGGATTAAGGCCACATGAACCAGATTCTTTAGTCTGTTCCTGGTAAATGACCATGGCGGCTTCTTTGAGTGAATTATCTTTTGATTATTATGGCAGGTATTCCAGTTTTCTATTTTTCTAATAAATTGATTTTTGACTTTGTTTTCCTTTAAGAATAGACTGTCAAATATAGTCCGAACACCCTGTGATAGATAGATAGATAGATAGATAGATAGATAGATAGATATGAACAAACTGTATTAGGTAGATTGACAGATAGAGATATAGATATGAACAGACTGTGACAGATATGTATAGACTGTGAGAGATATGAACAGCCAGTGTTAGTTAGTTAGATAGATAGATAGATAGATAGATAGATAGATAGATAGATAGATACGAGGATGGGCTGAAACTTTCATTAAATGACTATGAAGGAGTGATCCCAGTGCTATGAAATATTGAATTTCAGCTCTTCTTGTTAATAACTGTTTCCTTCTAGGGAAACTTATATTCGACTGTTCAAATAAGACTTCAAAATAACTAATAGCGAATTCATTTGAAAATGCGCAACAAATGGCACCAAGGTGTTATTAAGTACCTGACCTAAAAGTGTGTAGTCCTTAAGGAGAAACATGCTAACATAGTTTCTACATTAGGGGATAGCGCTCCAGCTTTATCAACAGTGGAAACATAGTAAGTTGCATTTAGGTTGAGTGGGGAGAGTTTTGAAGATCACCCAAAGTCTGAACGACCTCCAAATACCAACATTGTCGAAAATATTAATAGCGTTCACAACATGGTGATACATGACAGGTGATTGTATAAAAAATCAAATAGCAAATGCTTCTAGCATAACTACTGAGGAAGTGGATATTATCTGAACAAGGGACTTGTTATGGAAATAGTTTCTTTTTGGTGGATACCACATCTTCTGACAGTTGATCAAAAGACCACAAGTCTTATCGCATCACGGAAAATCTGACATCGGATGAGGCCCGATAAATCTGGTTTCCTTGACTGTTTCTTAACGCAGAATGAGTTCTGTGTTCATCTCCTTGAGCCAAAGACAACGAGGTAGTCCAAGAATTTGAAATAACCCACCTGACCTGTTCGAATGGGAAGTGGAAATGCCCCTCCTCACATGTCCCAACGAGGCAACATACGCAGTGGAAATATCCCTCCTCACCTAGTCCAACAACGCAATCCATGCAGTGGAAATACCACTACCCACCTGTTCCAACGAGGCAATCCATACAATGTAAATGTGCATACTCATCTGGTCAAACGAGGCAATACATACAGTGGAAATACCCCTCTTTACCTAGTCCAACAAGACAATCCATGCAGTTGAAATACCCCTGTTTACCTAGTCCAACAAGACAATTCATGCAGTGGAAATACCCCTCCTCACCTGGTCCAATGAGGCAATCCATGCAGTGGACATTAGCACTTCTTACTTGGTCCAACAAAGCAATCCACGAAATGGAAATACACCTCCTCACCTGTTCCAACACAGCAATCCATGCTGTGGAAATACCCCTCCTCACCTGTTCCATCGAGGCAATACACGCTGGGAAATACACCTCAGCATGTCTAACGGGTCACTCCATGCAGTGGAAATACCTCTCCTCAGCTGGTCTAACGAGACAATCCATGCAGTGGAAATACCCCTCTTTACCTAGTCCAACAAGACAATCCATGGAGTGGAAATACCCTCCTTAACTGGTCTAAGAAAGCCCTGGCTAGTTTAATCTGCAGGGAAGCTGAGTTTGTTTTTCGTTTTTGTGTTTTTTTGGTGCAAAAGAATTGTGTTTATTGACAATCTTCAAATGAGCCACATCTTCAATGGGGAGTACTATGTCAAAATGGTGAGGCTTATTCCAAAATCAAAACTAGACAAAATTGATGAAAGGGATCATGTATCATTAGAAAAATGCTCCAGCACTAAAGACCCTTTTTTATGGCAGCTGCGTGTGACTGTGTCTATTAATTTGTTATTTACACTCCTTATTCTTATGATTCCGCCCTATTTGACTTTCATTTCTTAAACAACATAAGCAACAAACACTTAAGTGACAGCTAACTCCTTATGATTAGCCAATATCATTTATAATTCTTTTAATACTCTGAGAGTAAAAGTTTGATAATGGCGTCATATCTGCCGTTGATGACATTTTTTACCAACAGGACGAACAGTCTTTTTGAATAATCTGAGATCAATTTACCTGGAAATAAATAATATAGTTATTAATAAAAATATTTGAAATTAATATATATTTTTTCACAGCTCTAGCATCACTCTTTCATAGTTAGCCAATGAACAATTAAGCTCTCGATCTTAGATATGAATAGAATTTTTTAGATAGATAGACAGACAGATATAGGGTGCCACACAAAAAACAGAAAATTTTAAGTTTACTCTATGATGAAAAAAATTGACTTATAAAAATAACTTTATTAGTTTGAACACGTTATCTAACATTTGCGTTTTTGTTCTGATTTAGTCTACTAAATTTCTATTCATTGCTTTTGTTTCAAATAAATGAAATATAAATCCCAACAATTAAATAAACTCTACCAAGTTTCTTGTTTTTTTTCTTTTTGTGAGTTACCTTGTAGATTGATAAATGTTAAAGTGTGTTGGCTGTATTCAAAACCAAGTTAAAACCCCGACATATGATTTCCTAATATAATTAGTAATTCGTTTACTACTCTGTGAGTATACAGTTTGGTATCTCAAAATGAGCGTGCAATGGATATATCGGGACAAGGCAATTCTACTCTCATTCATATTCGATATCTTACATTGCCTATTAATATATCTTGCGGAAATGCTAAAAATATTTTTACTATTAGGTTGGTGCAAAAATAATTTCGTTTTCTAACATATGTTACTATGTCAGAAAACGAAATTATTTTTGCACCAACAAAGAACATTTGAATTGACAAGGCAGATGATGTTTAAAATGTTCATTAAATGATTTCGATTCAATTGAAGTCACTTTTATTTCTAAAAGGCAAATGCGAAAATGATAATTAAATTAACAAACACATTCATTCTTCGTTAAATTTTGCTTATTTCGATAATCAACAAAAAGTAAATATTGGCTTCCAGTTAAAGGAAATGTGAATAACGCAGTCTACCTCTTGGAATAGTTTTTGCTTTCTTCACAGTCAAATTCAGCATCTCGGAAACGTTAATAAGATTTCCGAAAATGAAAAAAAAACAAAGAAACAATAATTACTGAAAATATTTCAGTTACTTTTTTCACATTGTTTTGCATGCGTCCCATAATCGTTAATTGTATTGTTGCATTGTGTCAGTGGTGCTTTGAAGTGTGGAACAGTTAATTGTTATTTGACATTGTAGAACTAATTAGCGTCTTATTAAATTATACCAATCATCTTTAGAAGTAATTGCTAGGTTATTCAAGCCAGAAAATGCCTTCTTGATAACTACATTTAGATATGCGCCAAACGTGTTGTGTTATTGCTTTGATGTCAAGGTAGACGATGAGAAGTTTATTATTTTCATGAGTTCGATCCTTGGTAAATGTCGCAACTTGAATCCAGGTGCCAATACTGTATAAGTCTACCACCCATCCGTACATTGACTATTGCTTCCATATCTGGTCTGGTGCTTCTCTATCGAGAGATTCTTGACAAAATCCAAACAACTTTATCCGTCAAGACCTGTCGGCTTCGGTCACTTTTCCACCGCAAAACGTCCCTAGTGTCATTTATATAAATATTTATTTTTCATCAACACCCACGTCGACACCGAATGTGAAACATTTAAAGTGGGTTTATCTATATTGTAACTTTTCTACGAAAATTTCGATGGTAATTCCCTATGAACTTTAATCTATTGTATCTATTTTTTAATTTTATTTTTTTAAGTTTTAATTTTTATCCCAAACACAGACAAATTTTACATATGTGAACTAATTAAGGCTTCATAGATGCATGACACAGTGGAGTTAGTTAGATCCAGTTACAGGAACCAAAGAGTGTGAGTTCAATATTTTGTTAAGGGGGGGGGGAGAAATCTGAGAGGAGAATTAACAGGAGACAACTGACATCCATTACACATGACACATGGATATAGAACAGTCTAACCCAGTGAGTTAAATAAAGGGTTCAGTTCGACATTCCAACCACCTGAAAAAGGCTGGAGCATACAATGGCCGAAACGTAGTGAAACACATGACGACAAAGATGAGGACAATTGTCCGAATAATGTAAATAGTGTACATAATATCTCATTTCAGAAATATTGACAGATACTGAGGGTCCGAAACGTTGTAATAAATATGGCGACAAAGATGAGGACAATAATCCGAATAATGTAAATAGTGTACATTATACCTCATTTCAAATATATAGACAGATGCTTCATAGAGACTTGGAAATATCATGGTAGATATAGTAAGACTGGTAAGTATGAATGTGTTGTTATGTTGTAAGCAATATTTTACTAATTTCTGTGTCAGTAATTGTGGCTAAGCTTAAGATAAAACATATTGATAACCAACCATTCGCTACTCCCCTTTTAGCCTTGTGCCAAATTTTTGTATTTTCAATATATTATTTTCAGATATGGTACTTGATTTTATAAATTTAAGCGTGGTACTAGATTGGCGACAAACTTTCATTATTATACAGTTTAAATGGCTAGATGTAACCGTAAGTTCTATGCTAACAGTTTCTTCTATCACACTCGTTGCCGTTGAAATTCTTCCGGATTCTAGATTTCCAATTAACTTTGATCTTCAACAATTTAAATGTAATTTCAATCGTTATCTTTTGTATTCTTGATACTTGTTCTTTTATTATTCTCTAACCTTAATAGTTTTATCATATTTTCATCTAATTTTTCACACCCAGTAAGCCCTTGAAAATTAGTGAGTCTATTGCCTCGCATAGCTGAAGTCATTATAAAAAGAAATGAAGTAATATTTTTTAAAGCCTTTCCGAATAGTTCCATATGGAATCCTCATGACGGATTTAAGCTCTGTATATATATATATATATATATATATATATATATATATATATATATATATATATATATGTGTGTGTGTGTGTGTGTGTGTAGCGGGGTGAAAGTGTGTTAAGATTCTAAGAAAAAATTGAGTAAAATATACATTCAGAAAATAGTATTTACTCCTTGCCGGCGAGTTTCGTCATTTGACTTTTTCAAGTGAAATCATGGTAAAGGAAAGCAAAGTGTTGTGTTGTTACATGAAATTAAAATATTTTGAAAAAGAGCGCCTGTGTCAGATTCTTTTTCGATATTAGTAAATTTTATTTTATTTTATTTTATTTTATTTTTTGACTGAGTGTGTGTTTTTGTTTTCCATGTCGACAATGTGTGAAAGATCTCAGAATAAATCTGTAGAGAAGACAAACTGAATAAATTAGACAATCGGAAAATAGTATTTAGTCCATGTCGACGCGTTTCGTTCCTTGACTTCATCAAGGCAAATGAGAATAAACAAAAGCGAAATAACATTAATATAAACATTATTTTAGTGCGTACACGTGATTCAAATGATATCCCTTTTTATTTATTTTTTTATTAAACAGTGAAATTAATAACAACCGGTCTATATTCAAAAGTCTTACTATACATAAATACTTCTTGGAATCCGTTTTTTTTCCTTCATGTGGGAACCCATTAGTTCAGCCACGAATATCAGAATGATAGGGCATTTCAATTCAATGACAATCATTATAAACTGTTCTCGTAAATTCTGTTTTTATTGTTCACAGTCCTGAAAAAACTTCATTTTTCTGATGTTATTTCACACTCATCAACCCTCTGGATGTTAATGACTCAGTTAATGATAATAAAATGTATGTAGCCCAAGCGCAACACATACTGTGCAACCATTGAATATATCTTAGTGTTCTCACTCACTATGCTCTCGACGACAATCGATCGGTGAATGCATTAATGTGGGATTGTGGTTTTTGCTGCTGTTGTTGTTGTTATTATTATTATTATTATTATTATTATTATTTTCTTTCCTTTGATTACTGATGTGTACATATTTTCAACAAAAGTTGCTTGTGAATAAATTATCTCCAGACGAATATATTAATATATTATTCACATAGATTATTTTGTTATATTAGATCTTCGGTTCATATATATTGAACCCTAGATCAGAATCCTCCTAATAACTATGTGCTAGGATTACGACTCCACTCTCGTATGCATCAATTCCTATTTCATAGAAAACGAAAATAAATCATATAAGTCCAGCATTCATACATGCATTGGCAATTGAAGTAAGTTCTGGTCTCATGCTTCTGCTAGGTATTTACAGATTCTTGATAAAATCTAAAGAAAAATCTGCAATTTAATCAGTCTTGTTCTGGTATCTAGGCTTCAGTTATATTCCCACTGGTGTAATGTAGCTTCACCGTCACTTTTCTATAAATAACTTCATGTTAATTTTTCTTATGACCTTCCCTCTATAGTACCTAGGGTTTATGAATTTGAGCGCGGTACTACATTGGCAGTAAAATATTTAGATTTCCCGCAAATCATTTCTTCTCTCGCATTTATTGCTTGCGGAACTTTCTATCGCCCACTTGCTTTTCTAGTCAAATTTTAAAACATTTAAATGCAATCTGTATCTTATACCTACTTAATTGATGGTCTTTCATTGCTCTCTCTCTCTCTCTCTAATAATATTTTTTATCCCAATCCCTAACTCTCAGTAACCACTTGTGTGTTAATGGCTTTAGTGAAATGATTAAATAATAATGTTTTTCTCATGCTTGTATTATGTCACATTCAGTAATGACTTGCGTCTTAGTGGCTTTATTGCTTTGCTGGCGGTGAATAAATAATGTATGCATTCCGAGTTGAAATGCTAGATTTGTTGATTCAGAAAGAATAGGAAATTAAACTCGCATATCTAAAAGTTTATGATAATTTATATTCATACATAATTGCACAAACTTGGGTTATAACATATTTCTATAAATATATATTACACTGATGGATGATAGATGTCACAATGTTAATATTTAAGACAATAATAGCGTATAATAATTATATTATATATGATGTACATTAATATAAATAACTTACACCTGAGTAGTCCAGACAATACCCGGGGTTATTCTAGGCTAGCTTGTTTTATACACGGGACACAAGTTAGGCTAGTCTTGGTTAGTTTATATCCCCAACAATATAAAATGTCTATGCTAGAGTCTACATCCTTTCTTTCTACCAATTCATAAGATGTTTATTAGCTTACGGATATATCACGTTGAAACACTGGTCCCAAAATGTTCTTCGAGGTTTAGCAATATCGAGCTTGGTCCGTACCTAAATGGATGACAGCTTGGTAATACAAGATGATGTGCGAGTGGTGTAATAGATAATGACTCGGATTTGTTAGTGGTAGAGCCTAATTTCAATTCTCGTCGGATTTGTTTTATGAACTTACGAGCAAATATGAATCCACCGCTCCCCGCACCCGGTATAAGGTCACAATAAGAGTTTTATCATTAAACGATAATTTTCTAAAATTCTAACAATTCAAATATATTTATTTCCACTATTTACATAGTTCGGGCGGTGGTTAACATCTTTATTGTCATAACTTAATCAAATATTTTATCCATACTGTCATGCGGTTGAGTAATCAAAAAATTGACTTGAACCAAACACTTGTGAGTTGATTATCTAGGCATAGACGGAGAGCTGAATTACTAAACGGAATTAACTGATACTGTAATATTAAAAAGGCATAGTATTTGGAATTAGAACAATCTACGCCTGTGGTGTTAATAAACGGTTCGATTAGAAATTCCAACGTACACCACACGAAGGAGGTTGGCGCATACAACGACCGAAACGTTATGGATATGGCATTTAAGATGATAACAACAGTCCGAACGATGCAAATTGTTTAAATGGTTACAATACCTTATCTCAGAAATATAGACAGATACTAAATGTATGTTCTGACTTTAAATAACCTCTAAAAAGTAGATAAGCCGTAGAAAACGATCAATCAATAAATCAAAACGTTTATTATTCCACAGATGATTATTATCTGCCTAGATGATTATAAACCCCCACGTTGTTATTATCCAACAGATAATTATTATCCAACAGATGATTATTATTCCTCAGATGATTATTATCCGTCTCCATGATTATTATCCCCCAAATGATTATTATCCGTCCAGATTATTATTATCCCTCAGATAATTATTATCCCACAGACGATTATTATACCACAGAGGATTTTTATCCCACAGATGATTATAACGCCACAGATAATTATTATCCGCCCAGATGATTATTATACCACAGATCATTATAATTCCACAGATGATTATTATCCGTCTAGATCATTATTGTCCCTCAAATGATTATTATCCGCCCGGATTATTATTATCCCCCAGATAATTATTATCCCACAGATGATTATTATTCCACAGAGGATTTTTATCACACATATGATTATTACGCAAACAGATGATTATTATCCGTCTAGATCATTATTATCCCCCAAATGATTATTATCTACCCGGATTATTATTATCCCCCAGATAATTATTATCCCACAGAGGATTTTTTATCCGACAGATGATTATTACGCAAACAGATGATTATTATCCGCCCAGATGATTTTTATTCCACAGATGATTATTTTCTGCCCATATGATTATAATCCCCGAGGTTATTATTATCCAATAGATGATTATTATCCCACAGATGATTATTATTCCACAGGTGATTATTATCCGTCTAGATGATTATTATCCCACATATGATTATAATTCCACAGATGATTATTATCCGTCTAGATCATTATTATCCCCTAAATGATTATTATTCGCCCATATTATTATTATTCCCCAAGTAATAATTATTCCACACAAGATTATTATTCCACAGAGGATTTTTATCCCACAGATGATTATTACACCACAGATGATTATTATCCGCCCAGATGATTATTATTTCACAGATGATTATTACCCCACATATGATTATTATCCGCCCAGATGATTATTATTCCACAGATGAATATTACGCCACATATGATTATTATCCGCCCAGATGATGTTTATTTCGCAGATGATTATTATCAGCCCATATGATTATAATCCCCCAGGTTATTATCATCCAACAGATAATTATTATCCCACAGATGATTATTATTCCACAGATGATTATTATCCGTCTAGATCATTATTATCCCCCAAATGATTATTATCCGCCCAGATTATTATTATCCCCAAGATAATTATTATTCCCTAAATGATTATTTTTCCACAGAGGATTTTTATCCCACAGATGATTATTACCCCACAGATGATTATTATCCGCCCAGATAATTATTATTCCAACAGATGATTATTATCCTACATATGATTATTGAGAATACAAAGAATCATTCAGCGTTACATGTTTGTTTCGATTTCTTGTGGACACTGTACAGCTCATAATTTTATTCAGATTCCTTGTTTGAACTTTATTAAAAAAATGCCATATTCAATCATCTTTAAGACATATTTCTGTTTTCCATCACCTTGGCTGGTGCTAATCTCCAAGAGAGTGACCCGTTGTGCCTTGTTTGGGCGCATTTGTTTTACGCTGACATGAAGTGGAAAGAACGTTAAATAATTAATATGCCTGCTGGTAGAAAAGTTGGTGTTGTGACAGGCAACTTTTGTCGCACGTATCTATCTTACATATTTATAAGTCGACGATTCGACCATGCCTTGAATATTACTGACATATATGGCCTGATGTTACTGCTAACATTCAGAGATACTTGATGAAATCTAAACAATAATCTTCAAAGTTATTGGTTCTGATCTGGCACCTCGGACCAAGTTACTTTTCCACTGACGTAATGCAGCTTCGTTGTTCCTATTCGATAAATGCATTTATGGTAATTGTTCCGATGAACTTTCGACGATGGTACATAGAAATTTATAAATTTAAATGCTGTATTAGATTGGCAACAAGGCCTTATTATTTTATAGTTTTAATGAGCTAGATGTATGCTAACAGCCTCGTTTCTTGTACTCCGAGCTCATGGAACTCTCATTTGACTTCTTGATTTACAGTTAATTTTGAACTTAAAATATTTAAATGCATTCGTTTCCTTGTGTCTTCTTAATAACTACTCGTCATTTTTTTTATTCACGCTAACGTTTTCCTTTTCTTATATTTTTTCACACACAGCCCCTACCTGCGTCATAGGGGGTTTATTACCTTGCTAGGCGTGAAATCATTAAAAAGATACCCCTATTTATTTTAGTCAGTCAATATCTTGTTAGTGTATAATATGCTTACACCAGCTATTAATAAATATTTCTATACTGTAGATATCTCATAAAATTTTTATCTTGAAATGATAACGCGTTCGTAATCAAGCGACATTTTAAAAAACGTCGCATTTTACTAATATTTTTATCTTTGAAGAAGTAGGCGGGACCTAAAGTTGAACATCACCCGATATGCCAACTTGAAAATGTAGCAACAAGGACAATGAGTTCAGTTTAAAACTTACACAGTTTTCGTAAACCGACAGTGTACTAGTGTGGCTGAATTCTTTGTCACGTCAGCAATCGTCAGGCATTCTGAAACTGTCTTGTTTTGTAATTTAAAACCTTTTAACGAAAACCCTTTTTGCACCTGATAGCATGGAACTTGATTTGAGCAAATAAAACTCTGAATTCTGAAACGTTGAAAACCTATAATTACTCTTCGCTTTCGGTATTTCTATATCGTGAAGGGAAAAAAAGCTTGAGAAATATGACAGAACCAGAAATCCTTCTCGGTCGCTTTTATTGAACATTGGCTCCATGTGACTCTCAGTGGTCATACTTTCTTCTCTGTTGATCCCATCTTCCCACTCTCTCTCTCTCTCTCTCACACACTACATAATTTTATCACTATAAACTTACACATATGTGTCTGTTCCTTATATCATTGCATTGTGGATGAAATTCTGGGGAAATATAGCAATAATAATAATGGTACAATAACAAATGAAAAAAGGATATATCTGCCTATATATATATATATATATATATATATATATATATATATATATGTGTGTGTGTGTGAAAATTGTGTGTATATATATATATATATATATATATAATTATATATATATATATATTAAGTTGGTGCACAAATAATGACGTAATAATATCGTTTTTTGACGTATATTTTATTTGTATATATAAAGGGTGAATGAAAGGTAACTGTCCATTTTGGAATACTTATAAGTTTAATATTATTAGGTTGGTGCAAAATAATGTCGTTTTTTCACATAGTACCATATGTGAGAAAAGGACATTATCTTTGCACCAACCTAATAACTATAATTTTTACAAGAAATGGATATGGCAGGAATGCATTTAGCATGTGGATTTATATCAAATGTGGATTTCGATATGGTCAACAGATTTTGCAACCAGATTCTCGAGCCGCCAGGAATGACGTCAACTGATTTGACAAGTAACTCCTGTGGTATAGACGGCATAAACCCTTGTATTCACCTCTTCAAGTTCTTCCAAAGTCTTGGTTTGGCATAGTATACTTGCTTCTCTAACACCCCACCGCTGGACAAAAAGTGACAGGGTGTTAAGTCAGGGCTCAAGGCTAGCCACTCATACATAAAATAGCAAATGACTGTTCAGTCACTCTCTCTCTCTCTCTCTATATATATATATATATATATATATATATATATAGAGAGAGAGAGAGAGAGAGAGAGATAGAAAGAAAGTGATCGTGAGTGTGAGGGAGTAATACATAATGAGAGAGAGAGTTGTATACGTGTTGTTTTGTTTTAGCAGCCAATGAATGTCAGCAAAATTTATTCCACTTTTCACATTACATCTATCACATCTGTAACGTGTTTACGTCATCTAAATATATTTTTCTCGGGAACCTGGTACAGTTTTTCTCATCGGATGCAGTGGCGCATTAGATATGCGTCATTATTATTTTACATTATTTGTGACTGACTCTGTCTTTTCCTTATTTCCTATCTCTCCGACCTCCTTGCCCCTATCCTCACCCCCTTCTCTCTCTCTTTACATTTTCGCATAATGATACATTGAAGTCATAAAAAAATAATTTTCGTCTCTTTTCTACATTTCTTTCACCAATTAAACCGTTTTATTCTTTTTAATGTTAATTTTGTCCAATTTTAGATTTTGAACAAAACATGCAACAAGATTTTAAAAAACCTAGTTAGTTGTTCGCCACCAGTTAGTAGCGGGAAGTGAGTAAAGATTATTGGTGATTAGGATGAAGGATTTCGAAATAAATAAATTCAACAACTACGAATAAATACGCTTAGAGGAATCTTATGTATATTTATATAATTTTAGTTTATATCTTTATCAATTTATATTTCTTTAAAATAAAAAATAACTCACAAATAAAGATAAAGATAAACGAATATTCGCATTGATACAGATTACAAAGAAAGAAAATGAATAGAGATTAACAAGAAAACAAATAGAGATTAAAAAGAAAATAAATACAGATTGCATAGAAAGAAAACAAATACAGATTGAAAAAAACAGATACAGTTTACAATGCAAACAAATATAGATTACAAAGAAAATAGACATTACAAAGAACACAAATACAGATTACAAAGAAAACAAATATAGATTACAAAGAAAGAAAACAAATACAGTTTGCATAGAATACAAATACAGATTACAAAGAAAGAAAAAACAGATTAAAAAGAAATCAAATACATATTACAAAGAAAGAAAAAATACTGACTACAAATAAAGAAAACAAATACAGATTACAAAGAAAACAAATAAAGATTACAAAGAAAACAAATACAGATTACAAAAAACAAATACAGATTACAAAGAAAGAAAACAAATACTGATTATAAAGAAAGAAAACAAATACAGATTACAAAGAAAGAAAACAAATACAGATTGCATAGAAAACAAATAAATATTACAAAGAAAGAAAAAACAGATTAAAAAGAAAATACATACATATACAGATTACAAAGAAAACAAATACATATCACAAAAAACAAATACATATTACAAAGGAAGAAAGCAAATACAGATTACAAAGAAAACAAATAGTGATTACAAAGAAAACAAATACAGATTACAAAGAAAGAAAAAACAGATTACAAAGAAAATACATACATATACAGATTACAAAGAAAACCAATGCAGATCACAAAGAAAAGAAATACATATTACAAAGGAAGAAAACAAATACAGATTACAAAGAAAACAAATACTGATTACAAAGAAAACAAATACAGATTACAAAGAAAGAAAACAAATACAGATTGCATAGAAATAATACAGATTACAAAGAAAGAAAAAAAGATTACAAAGAAAAAATACAGATTACAAAGAAAAGAAATACTGAAATACTGATTACAAAGAAAGAAAACAAATAAAGATTACAAAGAAAACAAATACAGATTACAAAGTAAACAAATACTGATTACATAGAAAGAAAACAAATAATGATTGCAAAGAAAGAAAAGAAATTCAGATTATAAAGAAAAAATATAGATTACAGAGAAAAAATACTGGTTACAAAGAAAGACAACAAATACAGATTACAAAAAAAACAAATACATATTACAAAGAAAGAAAACAAATACAGAGTACAAAGAAAGAAAACAAATACAGAGTACAAAGAAAACAAATATAGATTCTAAAGCAAGAAAACAAATACAGATTACAAAGGAAACAAATACAGAGTACAAAGAAAGAAAACAAATACTGATTACAGAGAAAGAAAACAAATACTGATTACAAAGAAAACAAATACAGAGCACAAAGAAAGAAAACAAATACAGATTGCATAGAAATAATACAGATTACAAAGAAAGAAAAAAGATTACAAAGAAAAAATACAGATTACAAAGAAAAGAAATACTGAAATACTGATTACAAAGAAAGAAAACAAATACAGATTACAAAGAAAACAAATACAGATTACAAAGTAAACAAATACTGATTACATAGAAAGAAAACAAATAATGATTAGAAAGAAAGAAAAGAAATTCAGATTATAAAGAAAAAATACAGATTACAGAGAAAAATATTGGTTACAAAGAAAGACAACAAATACAGATTACAAAAAAAACAAATACATATTACAAAGAAAGAAAACAAATACAGAGTACAAAGAAAGAAAACAAATACAGAGTACAAAGAAAACAAATATAGATTCCAAAGCAAGAAAACAAATACAGATTACAAAGGAAACAAATACAGAGTACAAAGAAAGAAAACAAATACTGATTACAGAGAAAGAAAACAAATACTGATTAAAAGAAAGCAAATACAGAGCACAAAGAAATAAAACAAATACTGATTACAGTGAAAGAAAACAAATACTGATTACAAAGAAAACAAATACAGAGCACAAAGAAAGAAAACAAATACTGATTACAGAGAAAGAAAACAAATACTGATTACAAAGAAAACAAATACAGAGCACAAAGAAAGAAAACAAATACAGAGTACAGAGAAAGAAAATCATCAATAGGTGAGCATCGAGTGGTAATTTGAAGTTAAGTAGTCAGCTGCCCAATATTTTCGCTCCGGAGGATAAGACTAATGTTGTTATTGCCGTCTCTCTAGAAGCAAATGGTGGGAAAAATTTATTTTATTTCCTGCTTTTTATAGATCTCAATACAACCCCTATTGACATAAAAGATCAAGTATTTCATCAGTTTTATGATCGGTAAAAAGCGTGTATTCATTGTTTCGTGACAAGAGATAACTCGTAAAGTTTATATTTCATTATCAGCAGAAAGAGAAAAAAAAAACTAATTTGTAACTTGTCCAAAGCTTTGACTAGAAATACAATTTAACAAAAAAATATATCAAAAAAATTTAGTGCCAGTTACAAGCCCCAAATAGAAACAGTTGCGGACTTGTCGTATACACATCACCTGACACCAAAGGAAGGGTTTACAACTAACAACAAACACTCAGTAACTTTTTGTAGAATCCTTCAATCCGATGCTCTTTGTTTCAAAACAAGACCAACTCAAGAACTAAACTTTTAAAAATACATATTAGAAATTCCACGTTTGATACACCAGAAGATCTCAAGCTAATCCCAAGCTAGTCCCAAACATGTTAAATCTCGTAGATCAGCAGGCACAGACCTACTTAAGAACGACAGCAATATCTGCTATTCACATGAGAATGTAAAAAAGATATCGCTCCTGCTCCTGAAAATTGAAAGAAGTAACTACTACCTTCTAATTTCAGAAATCTTACAAGCTGCAATGGATTTTAACGTTTCTGAAGTAAGAAAGAAATTGCATTATATAAGAACGTTTTTTTTTTTTACCTCAAAGATCATTAACGCTTACCTCAAAAGTAATTAACACTTACGATTTAAGGAAGATTCGTACGTAATGAAACTTACGTACGAATCTTTTTCTTTTGCCGCAAGGTGATTGAAGGCTTCCGACTTACGATGGACATAGCGTTACATACAAACATTTTCCTTTAGCTACAAGATTTAACGCTACCGACTTAAGGAAGATTTGCATTAGATTAGAATATTTTTTTCTGACAGCGCATACAATCAACCTTTCTCAGACTCATTTTCATAGGTTAAACATACTAAATTTTATTTTATATAGTTTACATAATTTTTATACGTTATTTCTCACGTTTTTTTTTAAATCATAACCCTACATTATGTAGATTAACATCGTTTTGTTATATATATATATATATATATATATATATATATATATATATATATATATATATATATATATATAAATATATATACGTTGATATATATATATATATATATATATATATATATACGTTGATATATATATATATATATACGTTGATATATATATATATATATACGTTGATATATATATATATATATATATATGTACGTTGATATATATATATATATATATGTATATATATATGTACGTTGATATATATATATATATATGTATATATATATGTACGTTGATATATATATATATATATATATATATATATATATATATATATATGTATATATGTACGTTGATATATATATATATATATATATATATATAATAAAAAGGCTTAAACACTAATAGGTTTTTTTCTGTTTTCTTTTTGAATTTGTAGGTCTGATGAATTGGATCGTATTTACGATTCCAATGGAATAAATTATGACCATGGAATATTAGTGTTTAAGCCTTTTTATTATATCCTTACTCTGTCCTGGACATTGAGTTCTACCTGGATTTTATCCTCTCGGAAATTTTTTATTCTAAAATATACATGTGTATATATGCACCTGTGGATTTTGCATATATATGTATATTTACCACTAATATTATCTATATATATATATATATATATATATATATATATATATATATATATATATATATATATATATATATATATATATATACGCCATTCTATGCCTTCGCAGGAAATAGATTGTTTCGCTCTCTTGTTGCATTCCACTTTTCCAAGTGCATTTGTGCAAATATTAGTGAAGAAGTCTATGTTGGGATTCGACCAAGACTTATCGATTTAATAATTTGTACCGATAATCGTTAAATTACCCATATATTCAGTTTTATATTTCAGTTTGTTTATTTAGTTCACCATCAAATTGGATATATTAGAACTCATTCTTATTTACCTCTGAGCAAAAATTATCCGAGATTAGAAAAAGATTTTTGACGCAGTTTTGTTTCCAAATTAAAAATCAAATCGAACGTAAAAAAAAAAAAAAAAAAAAAAAACTCGAAAATCTGAGCAAGGATGCGACTGAGAAAATATGTCAGAAGGTTTAACTTTATTTTAAACGAACAAATTCAAATTTGAAGATTGTTCTTTGTTTATCCAATATATCAGCTGATAGAAATCTATTCCATTGGGTTATACCATTCTTTATTTACATGATACCTATATGGCCACGCCAACGAATAAATCCGTTGTAATTCTTTTTTTAATCATCACTCTGTTACATCCCATGCGTGATAGACGTTTGAACTATCATATATCTTTCCATACATGACTGACGAGGCAGTTTTTTTTCTCGCAGTAGATTGCCATTTCTTTCTCCGGTAGACAAGTTGCCATCCAAGCTACAGAACACGGTCTGTCCTGCTATTTACCCATAGCTGTGGTTCCCAAGAGTATTAGAACGTAAGTGAATGTAATGGATTTAACTGGAATTCGAACTCGGCTCTCCGATTCCTCAATTCTAGCTGCTATCCATTGCTCTACCTTACTCCCTTTTTTATCATATACATCTCGAAATGCAGAAGAGAAAACAATACATGTCAAGCGATTTAATCTTTTCTATCTACAATCCATTAAGGTCTTCAAATTACAAAATATGTGTAGACACAGATATACTCACGGAAAAAAAATTAAGATGTGTATAATAATAACAAATATATATTTGTCGACACTGATGAACGTAAATACCTCTAGGACTGAGGAATCTTGTCTTAATGCAGTTTACGAGAGAATTTTTTTTCTCGGATATTGTCTAACAACTTACCTTTACACAGAACAAATATTCGATAGATATACATATTCGATACAAATCTACCTAACAGGAATTAGGATATTTCCTTCTACATTTCAGATAAGTGATTGAAGCGGAAAATAGTGTCATAAAATGAATTGTAAACTTACTATCGTTTGCACATCAACATATTTATGTGTGTATATAAAATTTCAGATATAAAGTTCTATGCTTACAGTTTCTCCTGTAATATCTTGTGCTTCTACGAGATGTTTGGCAATTATTGATAAATAATCTGACCTGGCATCAGTCTTATAACCACATACATCTACTAATTAGGAAACAATATTTTCTCACCAACAAAAAAGCATTCATCAAAAGTAGATATTGTAGCCAATCAAAAATTTGTACACTAAACATCCGCTGAATTCATCTGATTTCTCGTCAGAAGATGTGAATGCAACTTAAAACGCAGACATATTTACATATTTCTGCTTGTTTACAGCTATTTCGTGAATGCTTACTCTTCCATACGTAATATGGTGATATTTCAATGAAGTCAGATTCTCTTTAACAGATAGAAAGTTTATGACAGCTTCCGTTGTAAAGACAAGGGATGGTTTTACATTATCGATTCTGAAACGACTGACATTCTTCCTTTTGGTAGTTCCTGATGTAATATACCGAAATGTCTCCATAGACACATCTCTCCATTGTTGTTAAAGAAAGCAGTTGAAATCAAATGAGAGCTGCGTCAGAAAATCAACCTAATGAGGCATGTAATTAGGCTAACCGTTATGATTGTAAGGTATAGAGTTCAGAAGTAGTAATGTTAATCGTAATATTAGCTATTTTCTACAAGGAAACATATGGTATTTATTGACCGACCAAACAGTAATGTTCTCGGTTGAAATCTATAAAATCCTTCTCTTGAATTTTTTTCAGGAAAACAGATTTTTCAGGTTAAGTAGCTGCTATCACTCTTTTCAGTATTGATGGGGGTTTCAGTGTAGGAATGTTGTAGCTTTATTCAAAACATTGCACCAAGAAATATAATGATCCCAATATAATCAGTGTGAACAACGCAAATGATGAAAAACTTTTCATAGTCTACATAAATGCATTTGATAAAATATACTACACAAACCTGTTCGAAATACTTTGAAAGCTTGATGCTATGGAAAGTTATACGAGTAATATATAAATATTGCTAAAAACATAGCCAGCAAGTAGATAGAGAATGATATCAGTGAATATAATTACTTCAGAAACATAAGCAAGACAGTAAGCAGTAAGAACATAGAAACTGAGCTAGACGTCTTTCCAGATCTGGCAGTTATCTATCTATCTATCTATCTATCTATCTATCTATCTATCTATCTATCTATCTATCTATCTATCTATCACAGTCATTTCCTGAGATTCTATCTGGGATTACGGCCATATCACATTGAAACACCTGTACTCGTACGATCATCGAAGTTAAGCAACACAGTGTTTGGTTGGTAACTAGACGGTTGAACAATTATGCATACTAGATCCTGTAAGCTTGGATGTACGGATGATGTAATGGATAACGGCTCGCAATTGAAAGACGAATTGCCGAGTTTCCCTTCCAGCTGGGTTCATTTTATTCA
This sequence comes from Acanthosepion lycidas, assembly GCA_963932145.1. Lineage (NCBI taxonomy): Eukaryota > Metazoa > Mollusca > Cephalopoda > Sepiida > Sepiidae > Acanthosepion > Acanthosepion lycidas. The sequence goes on along the minus strand of OZ010583.1, from coordinate 105,995,930 downwards.
CTTTCATTCAAATAACCTTGAGAAAATTATATATCTACTTCTTCTTCCCTCATCTATAGGTTAAATAGTAGGACTTCTATCAGTAAATCTTTATTAATCATCATCTTTAATCTTAATCTTGAAAACATACATAGGACACTTTTGTGATGGTAGATTGAGAACAAAAATGAAATAATAATGAGAGAAAATACTCGATTAAAACCAAAATATAATACTAAGCATTAAATCTGATAACAGAGAGTATGATTATTTTTATCGCAACCCTTTCGTATTCCCGAATATTTTTCCGTATATTACAATTAAATAAGGCAAGAAATCCACTGTAACAGTGAGAATCACTTTTATTTCCAAACTACTTCCCATCTCCTTCTGAGTTTATCATCATCAGGGGTGCAACTGATAACTCAAAAACTATGTGTGTCCATTAATGAATTTATTTTTGCATTTAAATGCTATAACTGACATACATTATTTAGATAGATAGATAGATAGATAGATAGATATACACCAGGTGGAGATATGATAATTTCTCGCCTCAAAAGGAAGTCTCGTAAAAATCAAATGTTATTTTAATATATATATATATTAGGTTGGTGCAAAAATAATGACGTAATAATGTCGTTTTTTGACGTATATATATATATATATATATATATATATATATATATATATATATATATACTTAATGGAAATAGCTCAGTATCAGTGATAATATTCAGTTCTATGGAATATATATATATATATATATATATATATATATATATACTTAATGGAAATAGCTCAGTATCAGTGATAATATTCAGTTCTATTGATATGAGTTTGTGACCCTGCTTTTCACGCTTTAACGATCATCAGACAAACTGTTTTACCTATTAAAATTGTATCTACTTATGCTCGTTTGCCTATATATATATATATATATATATATATATATATATATATATATATATAGAGAGAGAGAGAGAGAGAGAGAGATAGATAGATAGATAGATAGATAAATATATATATAGAGAGAGAGAGATAGAGAGAGAGAAGGAGAGAGTGGTAGATAGATAGATAGATAGATAGATAGAGATAAATATATATAGAGAGAGAGATAGAGAGAGAATGAGAGAGAGAATACAATAAAAGAAAGTGTATTATTAAATAGAAATAATTAGAATATCGGTGTAAAAAGTGAACAAATCTTAAACACAAAACAGAAATCCCTAACAAAATGTACGATAAAACGCCCTCAACATTGTGGGTGACAATCAATGCAGCCCTGAAAGGGTCTGCGTATTCGAAACAATCTCGTTAGTCTTCGGTGCCACATCCATCTTTAATTTTTGTTTATTTCTTAACAGTTTCCTTAGCTTTTGGAAGGTATCTTTAGTTATCACAATGCACCTTTGTATTTTATTGTTGCGCTAAATGCAACTTCGTCCTCAGTTAAAACTCTTCAAATATATATGTTTTCTTTTACTTGTTTGATTTTGGTATTTCCATTTTGTAATTTGCATGTTGGGCTGTTCCTTTTGCGAACAACGATGCATTCTGTGGACTTACAGTTGATTAAATTTGGTTCTCGGTCACGCTAGAAAGTTTTTCTCGGCTGAGTCCATCCTTCAAATCTATAAATCAACTATTCGACCTTACACGGAATATTGTTGTCTTATATGGACTATTGCCTTCGCTTTTCGGCTCAAGGTCCTCGACAAAATCCAGAGACGGGTATGCAAGGTGGTTGGTCCTGATCTGGCATCCCGTCTACTCTCACTATCTCACAGATATGCTGTGGCATCCCCCTGTACTTTTTACAAGTACTTTCATGGCAGTTGATCCGACGAGTTACTTTCATTATTTTCCAAACTGTATGAATTTAAGCATGCCACTAGTTTGTCATCTGGGTCCCACCATTTCACCGTCGAAACCATTAAATGTAGCCATCTGTTCTACTCCAGCATCTACTTATCTCACAATTCCCGTCATTGGAACACCCTTCTTATTACTTGTTCCCTGATAGCTATAATCTTCACGTATTCAAAAGTAATGCCAATCGACATCTTCTGATACTTTTACTTTGATCACTGTCGTTTATCCTTTTTCTAAACTCTCTTTTCTTACTCTCACTCTTTGTAACCCCATGCCTGGTAATGTCATTACTTTTTGGTTGGGGTGATTTGCTTAAAAAAAATTACAAACATGTATTAGGTTGGTGCAAAAATAATGTCGTTTTTGACGTATTTTTTAACGTCAAAAAACGTCATTATTTTTGATACAATAACAGAATGATGCTCACACCTAAGATTTATCATATACTATAAAAGTTTAAAATATCGAATTCAATTAATACTAAGAACACCGGACCTCGAAAATAACCCGAAAGATAATGTTCTCAGGACTGACAATTGCGATGAAGCATAAATCAGAATGTTGCAACTCTTTGTTGACCTCAGTATCTACTGTTCTATTTAGACATGATCTATCTTGGATAGTGAGCACTTTTACCATTAAATGCAACAAACCTTATTATATATTTTATAACACACACACACAACCATATATATATATATATATATATATATATATATATATATATATATATATATATAGCAAGCAAAAATATTTCTCCTCCCGATGATGGCCATTTCGGCCGAAACCAATCGAGGAATCTAAATGGAATAATAATAAAAAAACGAAAGAATATAAATCTACAACCCAGTGTGTCTGAAGATTTTAATTTTTTAATATTTTTTTATTGTTCAATATATATATATATATATATATATATATATATATATATATATATATATATATATATATATATATTACTTCCCCATTCTTTCTTTTTTCTTTTCCTTTTCTCTCTTCTCCCCTCTCAATTCAATATATCAGTTCCGTTAAGTTAACCGATTAAATAGGTCAATGTATGGTCTCTCCTCCTCGAACACTAAGTATGATTGAAAGAAATATTAAAATAAACCCTGTCTAAACTCGACCATGTCTCTCACACCACTCCTCGCTACCCTCTCCATTAAATTACATAAACTTAATACTACCCGTCAAAAGTGTGAATTTTCATTTCATCTTTGGTTTCATTTTTTGGAAGTGTTATTCTGATGATCCAGCGTCGTTTAAAAGGGCTCTGGTGAAATAAATTATTATAATGGAACCTTAAAGTGGTCTGCTTTTATTATATATATATATATATATAATTTTAACTTTAAAAATAAATACTCTACATGCACAAACGCGTGTTTATTCGAGACGCTTTAAGATTGAAGTATTGGATGTCAACAGGAAGAAACTTAAAAACGAACATTAAAAATGAACAAGTACAATACAATAGAATCGAGAAATTAAAAATAAAATAGAATGAATATAAAAAGCATTATGGCTGAATAAAGATGCGTGAAAGTGAATGAAAAGCGAGACTGTTGCCAACGATATTGAGAAAAATACGCATAATAAGGGAATAAATTTGAAAGAAATGAAAATAAAATACTCTACGTGCTAGAAGGCGAAAAGTAAAGGGAAATATATGCATGAAGTGAGAGAAGCATATTGACTACACTGAACAATGATTCCTATAAACGAGCAACAGGGGGCGCTGCGCAAAGCATTGGCTTCCAGATGATATAAATTGAAATCGACCCATCTTACCGGATGCTTTTAACGAAGCCCAGGTACATTCAAAATGGTGGCTGTTGTGATAATGGTTTTGTAAGGAAAAAACTAAGTGGAAGACGGAAACTGAATTGCAGGTTGAAGGTAGAGTCATGAGTTAAAGAATCATATTAGTTTATAGAGAAAGACCGAACAGAAAATTGTTAGGTGACATTTTAGTGAGATGTAGGAGACAGGGAGAAAGTAATATTGTAATGAAAAGAAAGGGACAATTGAAGTAAGACGCAAGAGACAGCAAATGGTATAAAGGGAGGTGTGAAGACTCAATTGTTTCGTTGTGAAGGAAAGGCAATATACAAGTGAAGTTGGAAAAGAGAGAAAAAAGTAAAATGTTGAAATAATGGAGAAAAAAAGGGGTGGAGAAAAAAATTTGAACTGTGGCACAGTGAAATGGAAAATAATAAACACAAATGAGAAAAGATGTTTAAATTTTGAAAAGTAGAAAATAATGTAACCTATGAAATAATAAATTATAGTAAACTATTGAGTTTGTTGCAGGTGAAAATACACCGTGAAAGATTTTAGAATTCTAAGTAAGGGAAGTCTATTTCAGAGTATATCAACAAAATTAAACAGAACTCAGAATAAATAAATAAAGATGAATGAATGATGAACAGTAGCGGTGAATAATATAAGAAATGTCGAGCTTTCGGATCATGAATAATCGAAATAAAAGACTATTTGCTAAGAGTAGCTCAGTTTTCGAACAAGGTCTCATATAGTTTTCTCTATTCTCTATGCTCTGCATGTAGTCGAAGTGATATTTGAAACGAGATCGTTTTGTTAAACATTAGGCCTGGAGAAAGAAAACGAAGATTACAATAAATAGTTGGCATTGAGAAGGGATATATTCCGATAGAACTGATAGTACACTTCACAGGGTTCAAAATAAGCTAAACATTAAAAGATTGTTCAAACTTACTAGAAAATCAACAATGAGCTATTATTCGAATATAAAAATATTACATAAAAATTCAAGATTTAATTTGTATTTTATATAGTTTTTGGTAAGTTATAATAATTACTGAGGTTATTTTAATTAATTTTGGTTATTTTTACAAAGAGCTCGGTTACAATAATCATTAAAACGAAAGAACAATTTGACCTCTCACTGGTATCTGGAGAAATAAAAATTTCTTTAAACGGATATTAAATGATAATAATAACAATGATGATTATAATTAAAATACCTTTAATAAGATGTAACATAGATGTTTTCTAAACAAGCTTTCCGGTTAAGGCGTCCCAGTAAGTGTCTGCGTCTTTTATTGCCAGTCCATTGAATCAGATGAGATCAATGTACTTAAATCACTGTCCTTAGTACTCTCCTCTTTCTTATCAGTAATATTCTCAAATCACTAGAAAATATCTATGCGGATGATACCACTGCTTATATGTGCACCTCCAAAAATTAAGATTATTAGAACCTGGTACATACTCCCACTTCTAATCGAGCGCTAACAGCTCAATAGGGGAAAAAAAACTGGCTTGTATCATTCAATATCACCAAAGCCAGAAGCACCGGACACACCTTGAATTTACTCAAGTCATGCTGAGCTTCTTGTATTGAACTTCTATTTGGGTAATACTCCATCCTAGATTTCAAGTGGATCACAGAGGGTGCGATGGGTAAACGTTCGCCATTTTATATTTTTAATTTCGCGCATGCGCGTTGTCTTTTATTTTGTCGACTGCATGCTATCGTGGTACGGTATGTGAGGAAAAAAAAGAGGACCATAACGAAATTCACTCAGGAAGAAATTTGGAAACGGCATGCTATACTGCTTGGAATTCGCGCCGGAAGTTCCAATACGAAAATTTCAGTGTGTTTGGGTGTCAAACTGAGACACTACGGAAAATTCAGGAATAGTTGGAAGAGTCTAATAGTGATTAAGAAAGTAGGGCAGTTCAGAAAACTCACTCTGATCAGAAAAATACCTCCAGAAGTTTTTGGTGAGGGCCTCAGATTCTACATCAAGTGACTTGAGAAGATAGTACTTCCTTGGGTCAACAGGGTGGCTGCTGGTAGACCCTATGCCTGGCAGCAGGAATCTGAACCATGCCACACAAGCAGGAAAACCCAGCCATGACTGACAGACAGCGTCTGTGACCATATACTGGCTTATAGATTGTTAAATGATTGATTCATTTTATACGGATTATCAACCCTTTGCAGGTTTAAAGCCATAAAATATTTTAGATTATACGAATTTGGGGGTAGATGCTAATTATTTAGTGATACATTTACTACCAATTAACCTATAGTTGGAGGAGAAGAGTAGGATTTATATCTCTACAAGGGGATTTGCGTAATTCCTTATAACAAACCATACTAAAACTTGAACACATCTCTCCGATTATCAATTCCGTGCCATTATGCATACTGTCTAACAGCAGCTGGTATTAACAAGCGGTCACCCATCTACGTACTGATCAAGATAAATGTTGTTTAACTTCAGTGATCTTACGCTCCTTATATTAGGTTGGTGCAAAAGTAATGTCGGTTTTTGACGTTAAAAAAACGTCAAAAACCGACATTATTTTTGCACCAACTTATTAGTTTATGCATTTATTCAATTTATTTTCCAGTTGATACTATTTCTCATTAATGATTTTGGAAAAAAAGAATGAATCCGTTTCCCCCGGCTATGAGTTAAAATGTTGGGCATATTGCGTTCTTTTGCCTTAAACCGACAACCAATTTAAAACAAAGAAAAATAAATTACTTGATTGGTCGTATCATTTTTACAGTTGAAATAGCTCGAGGAAACCGCAAGTTCTATGCTAAGAGTTTCTACTCTCGCACTTCTCGGTTGAGTAATTCTCTTCGGTCTTTTCGTTTTTCAGTCAAAATTTAACTTCAAAGATTTATATGCAATCGCTGTCTTGTGTCTTTTTAATTTCTGTTTTTTTTTCTTAATCTGTCTGAATAATTTTTTTCTCTAACTCTCTCATCTTCTCTCAAATTCATTAAGGCCTTGTGTTTTTTTTACTATAGATCGTACTTGGGTTTGAAGTATTAAATAATATAATAAAACACCGTAATGGCGAATAGTGACCACATGTTTAGAAGATTATACAGTGAAATAGTAATGAGAAAATACAGACAATAAGCGTGTTTCAATCTAATGCACTTTTAATGTAAAAAAAACACGTAAGTGTTTTAGGTATAAGAACGTTTCTAAGAATATTTGAAATTATATATATATATATATATATATATATATATATATATATATATATATATATATTATAAATTAACTGATTTAAAATATGGTTTTCTCGCTACACAGTATTAATCGTGTTTCAAAAATGGAAGCTAAAAACTTTAAATTTAAATGTATAATTAAATTAAAAACTTAGTTCCGTTTTATCTTCCAACGAATATTGGAATAACTTATTTTTAAATTTACTGAGTTTTAAATACACATATAAATTCATAATTTACTGTTTCCAAGGATACAGAAAAATCCAATCATGCAGGCAAGGGGTGGTAGCGTTTTAATTTTTATTAACTATTGTTGTATCAATTATGAGTTACGTTTGAAAAAGACGTTAAGTTTAGGGATGGTAGGGGTGTATTTTTCAACGAATTCTGGGATCCGTTAAATGGATGTCGTCTGTTTTTTTTTTTATTATTAACGACAAAAAAGTTTTTCGGTATTTTTTCTCACTTGTATATATTTAAAGATTCTTTCTAGGAGTGTTTAAAGGGTTAAAATACGTTTTATTTAACTACAATTATAAAATATTTTTACTCTTAATTACTAATAAACTATATTTATTTTTTAAAAACAAGTAAATGTAATAGAATTACTTACATTATATAAATTTATTTTTTCATATCAAATATAAGTATGTATATTACCAGCTCGCATTTTTAATTTTATTTTTAAATATTATTTAAGGAAAATTTTTTCACAATGACGGCAAAATATAACTATTTCATTTCTCTGATTCAGTAAATTTTTATTTTTTATAAACTTAGTAATATATAGTTTCTCATATATGCACAAAAGACATGGGTCATTTAATGACCTACATATTCTTGCTTTTTTTATTAATTTCCATTTTACTGAAGGTGTTTTATTGGATCCTTTTAAATGTCAGGAATATTTTGAAAGCGATTTCTGATTTCTGTACTTATTTATCCTAAATGAAGTTTGATGTTGATTGAACCGCTTTTTGAAATCCTGGCTTGTGTAGCACAAGCCAGGATTTCAAAAATCTATATAGATTTTTTATGTTTTCGGGATTTTCAATAGATGAGATATTGCATTAGTATACTAATGCTTTCGTTTGAGATTTATTATGTACGGGCCACTTATGAGGGTTTCCACTGTTACATAATTTTTTGTTTATCTACACCTGTTTTTATTTTTATGTTGTTTAAATTTAAAGTTTGTAGCTTCCATTTTTGAAACATGGTTATTACTGTGTAGCGAAAAAATAATATCTTAAATCAGTTAATTTATAATATTTATGCTCTGTAAATTTACATTGAGCACTGTTTAAAAATGTAAAATAAAAAATATCAATAAGAACACAGGATAATATATCTTACTGTTCCTTCAAAATAAACGACGTTTTTTGAGGCTAACAACGACTCAACCCATTTTTTGTCATCTTCATAAGAATGAAAGTGCTGCTCAGCCATAGAGCGGAATAAGTGATAATCGGACGGGACAATATCTGCTGAATACGGCGGATATGGTAGGCCTTCCCATTTAAGCGTTTCCAAGTAGGTTTTCACCTGTTTTGCAACATGTGGCATATCGTTGTTATGGTGGAAAGACACTTTGTCACTGCTAGGATAGCGGCAGTTTTTTTTCTTCAATGCTCGTCTCAAACTCATCAATTATAGTCCATAGCGATCTGACGTGATGGTGTCGGTCGGTTTGAGCAGCTCATAATAAACTACACCCAACTAATCCCACCAAATCCAGATCAGAAGGTTCGGACCATGGATATTCGTATTTGCCGCCTATGTTAATGCATGGCCGGGTTTACCCAACGATCTTCTATGGTTAGGGTTATCGTAATATATATCCATGTTTTATCGCCGGTCACGATAAGATGCAAAAGCCTTCCCCTTTCTGCCAATGAAGCAGCTGTTCACATATGAGAAGACGCCATTCGAAGTCTCTCGCCTTCAACTTGTACTGCACCCAATGTCTTTGTTTTGAATCATTCTTAATGCTTTCAAACTTTTCCAAATTATTGTGTGATCAACTTTAGGAGTTAATCACACAAGTTAGGAGTTGATTGTGCAAGTTCTGATTGCACCTGACATAAGTCTTCATGAAATAATGTCTCCGAATCTTCGTCTTCATAATTTTCGGTGCACCAGATCGTTCTTTATTTTCAACATCAAAATCATTATTTTTAAAGCGTCTAAACCAATCTATGCATGTTGTTTTCGACAGAGCATGGTCGCCGTAAGTATCACCAAGAATTCTCTGTGCTTCAGCTGCGGATTTCGGAGTAAAGTATTGCAGTAAAATTCCACGCAAATACACTATTTTTCGCAGGAAATCGGACATGTTTAATGCTATGAAAAAAAAATGGTTATTTACACTTCGGCGAAAGGATATACACTGAATTTCAAGCTTGCTTATAGTAATTCTTTATAGATGCGTTATCATCTCAAAGGAAACGCACGCAGTTCTGAGAACGCCATCTGTTGGAAAACGCTGAGTACATTTTCAAGGTCCTAATATATATATATATATATATATATATATATATATATATATATATATATATATATATATAATAAAAAGGCTTAAACACTAATATTCCATGGTCATAATTTAGCCCACTGGAATCGTAAATAGGATCCAATTCATCAGACCTACAAATTCAAATTTTTGAATACGATTCAATTCATCAGACATACAAATTCAAAAAAAAAAAATTTGAATCTGTAGGTCTGATGCATGGAATAAATTATGACCATAGAATATTAGATTTAAGCCTTTTTATTATATCCTTACTCTGTCGTGGACATTGAGTTCTGCCTGGATTCTATCCTCTTGGATTTTTTTTTATACAAAATATATATGTATGTGTATGCATGTATTTATATATATTTATATATTTTGCATATGTATGTGTATATTTACCACTAATATTATCTATATATATATATATATATATATATATATATATATATATATATATATAACAGCAAAAATATCCAAATCGTGTAACAGTAAAATAGTCCAATTTTCAGTTTATGTTTTAAACGTTATATGTTAGAAATGATTAAAGAAATCTTACTGGAATTCTCCGAAGTTTTTATAATACTATTGGACTCTACTTTGAACAATAAGAATGTATTTACCTCTAAGTTGAAATATGATCCAGTTTTCCTCTCTACTGTTCCCTCTTTTTTTAAAAATTTCTCCGTTCTCTTGATGGCTCTTGAATGGGCTTTGAAGATTGAAGACAAAATATTAGTATATGAATGTTTGTACAATTACGGATAGCCTGAGTGATCTTTTTCCTCCCACCATTTCTCAGTTAAGAAGGCATAATTGGGCTGAAACAAAATGATCTATTTTTGGCTTAATGACTCAAAGGGTTTTTCAATGATCCTTACGAAAAATGATGTCAAGATAGCTAAACGTTTTATCTCACAACCTGGAAAAAATAAACTCAATTTTATAAGATGGACAATTATCCCCTGCAGTTACAGGATTTGCACAATTTTGCTGCTACAAACCGAATGTATGTAATTAACGATGGAAACTGAATATGTTTTATCTAAGAGAGAGAGAGAGAGAGAGAGAGAGAGAGAGAGAGAAAGAGAGAGAGAATGCAAATGTTGTTTCGATCTTGGCTATCTTCATGTCTGTAAGTGCGTGTGCGCAGGACATTGGAAATTGAAAAAAATCATTGCGTTTGTTAACAGTAAAAGTATTCTATTATTTATTCCATGATCAAACGGATATGAAATAAAATTAAAGGATAATGACACTAAATAACGAAGGCGGATTTTGCTTTAAGTAATTCTCAGGCGAAAGAATATAGAATTCTATAAAAGCTTCATTAGAAAAATGAAATGCAAATGAGAAGGAAATTAGAAAAGAAAATATAAGTACGGAAGGAAATCCAGAAAAAAAGAAAAGTGTTTTAATGAAAGTAAAAAAATTGCTAGGAGCTTATTTGACAAAAAGTGAAAGGAGCAATATATATTTATGTATGTAGTTCAATGAGAACAGATTGGGGCAACCATCCGTGGGGTTCAAGATTCAGTTTTTATACCATTATTAAAAGGAATATAATTAACATTCTCTTAGAAAAAGAAAGCCATCATTCTCTTTCTATTTCTCCATATTTCTTCTCCTTTTGTCTCTTTTATAAATACATATAAGTCAAAAATAAAATACCTCCTATACAGACAAAACATGAGAAATAACAAAACAAACTCCCTGAAAATGGATAAAGAAGTGGCCGAAATCTCTTGAAACAATGAAAAATATAGAAAATCTTTTACTTCTTTACTCACACCCCCAACATATATATATATATATATATATATATATATATATATATATATATACACCGGAGGAGACCATTTTTCTATATAGGAGTGGAAGATCTCTATTAGACCGGCCATGATTTGGTTGGCGATCTTCCCAAATTCATGGGATCCATTTTGTTTCTTTTTCAAGCTTGGTCTGGACTGCTGGTGAATATTATGCACTTGCATTTTCTAAAGTTATTTTGTAGCGATTGTGGGCATTTTAGTGCATTGAGGGCCTAATTACATCGCTCCTAATGATAGATATTAAAGTAATGGTTCAGTGTGTTATGACTGCAGTGCATACAGTAGAGAACCAGGGTTGAATGTGTGTTATATACTAGAATATTTTGGGGTATAAAACGTTCCATACTAGAAAGATGCAATCAGTGACAAGGGCAGCAGTATTTGAGGCAGTATTCTTGAAGATAGATGGGAGTCGATCTTCCATCATGTAGGATCGAAAGATATCCCAGTCCGCCCCCGCATAACAAAGAATCGTTCTTTGGAGCGGTACATAAGAGGATGCTTTAGGTTTGAGATTAATCATGACACTGATGAAGGATGGTCTAGCCTGCCTAGTAGCGGTAAAACTTTTGCTAACCATTTATCAGTGCAGGAGGTTAGGAAGAGTTCTAGGAAGTTTGCCTGATGTCCGTTACAGCAATCCTAACAATTACTGTACACCAGTTAATGTACATTCAGCAGGCTGTCACTAAAATTTTTGAATATATCTGGAAAATTAAAACAGAAATGAATGTAATATAATGAAATATTTCATAGTAGTTGATGCTGACTGTAATATGTCTATACTTATATCTGATGAATTTCAAATGATTGCTAAGTTATACGACCACAGTATACGGTACCTACTGGAGTGTGTTGTTTCTATACAACGCATATAGAAATTGAGGTAATACAATAACCTTTCACCCCGATGAGTGACTAAACTGTAGGTAGTAACAACATACAAGTATCTGCAAGTCAAACGACTACAGAATCTATCGGAAATCTTTTTGGCTAGACGGTCGAACTCTCTGCATCTGAGCAGAGAGAAAACAAGACGAGGCTCCGCCGAAGGACAGAGTCTTGTTCAGGGAGGTTGACCAACCCCATGCCGTTATGCGGGTTCTACGGACATTTTTTGGCCGAGCCAATGGGCTCGGAGAACTCACGTTAAACCCGGCCTTGTACCACATACAACAACTGTCGTGCAGGTGCTAAATATTCTAACCAAAATCTTTTTCGGCTACACTGACGAGCTCTCTGCATTCGGGCAGAGAGGAACACGGACCAGGCTCTGCCGAAGGGCAGAGTCTCGTTCGCAGAGGTAGACTGATCCTGAACCCGTTTATACGGGTTCAAAAGTGAATATTTTTGGCCGAGCCTACGCGCTCTTAGAACCCGCGTTAAACACAGCCTAGTGCCACGTGCAACCCTCGTGGTGGGTGGTGGTTAAATATTATAGTCTAAATCTTTTTCGGGTTTGCAGTCGAACTCTCTGCCTCTGAGCAGAGACGAACCCGGACGAGGCTATGCCGAAGGGCAGAGTCTCGTCCGGGGATGTTGACCAAACCCATCCTGTTTATGCGGGTTCTACGGGCATTATTTGATCGAGCCTAAGGGCTCGGAAGACCCACGTTAAACTTAGCCGTGTTCAACATCTAGCCTCTTTGGGAGGCTAGTAAATACCTTCTAGCCGAAATCTTTTTCGGCTATACGACGAGGTTCGGGGAGGTAAACAAGTAATATTTTTGTCCGACTCAGCCTTGTGCCACATCTACCCTGGTGTTGGGGGCGGTGGATAGTAAATACCGTCTAGCTGAAATCTTTTTCAGCTATACAGTCGAACTCTCTGCCTTCGGGTAGAGAGGAATTCAGACGAAGGGCAGAGTCTCGTTCGGAGAGGTAGACTAACCCAATCCCGTTTTTGTCGGGGTTTACGGGTTTTGGTGGGGCCGAGCCTCCGGGCTTGGAAAACCCACGTTAAACTCGGCCTTGTGCCACATCTATCCTCGTGGGAGTGATAGTAAATATTTTCTAGCTGTAGTCTTTTCAGCTATACGGTTGAACTCTCCGGAAGAGGCTATGCCGAAGAGAAGAGTCTTGTTCTGGGAGGTAGACAGACCCGATTCCGTTTATGAGGAGGGTACGAGGATTTTTTGGCCGAGCCTACGTGCACGGGAACCCCACAATAAATTCGGCCTTCTGCCACATGTGACTGCGTGAGGAAGCCGCTAGATATCTAGCTTTGCTGATAAAACTCTCTGCCCGTGAGAAGAGAGGATACCCAGACTATGCTATGCCGAATAGCAGTTTCTCGTCTCGGACTAAGCTACCCGGCCCCGTATTGCACGGGTTTTACGGGAATTTTTGGCTAAGTCTACGGGCTCGGATCCCCCACATAAAATTCGGCCTTGTGCGACATCTCATCGCGTTGGGAGGTTAGCAAATACACTAGTTGGAATATTTTTAGCTGTGATCGACGAACTTTCTGCCTCCGAGTAGAGAGGATCCCCAGACGAGGCTATGTCGAAGAACAGAGTCTCGTCTCGGAAAACAGCTAAACAACCCTTTTTTATACGCGGTCTACGGGAAATTTTGGCCTACGGCTTTGTGCCACATCGTACCACGTAGGTAGGTTGTTAATGTCGTTTAGCTTGAAACTTTTTCCAGCTATGCTCGTCGAACTCTCTGTCTCCGGGCAGACAGGATCTCCAGACGAGGTTATGTCAAAGGGCAGAGTCTCGTCTCGGGAAACATCTACCCGACCCTGTTTTATACGGGGTCTACGGGGAAACTTTGGCTGGGTCTATGGGCTCGGCTTACCCCACATTAAACTCGGTTTGTGCCATATCCAACTTCATGGGGTGGCTGGTAAATATCGTCTAGATGGGATCTGTTAATCAGCTCTTAGCGATTGTCGAACTCTCTGCATTCGGGCAGAGAGGAACTCGGACGAGGCTATACCGAAAGGCAGAGTATCATCCGGGGAGATAGACAGACCAGAACACATTTACGCAGTGTTACGGTGAATTTTTGGCCGAGCCTACAAGCTCGGATTTGCCCAGATACAATTTGGTCATATGCCGCATCATACCTCGTGGGGAGGCTGATAAATATTTCTAACTGGGTTATATTGAGTACGACTCAAACTTACGCGAGAACTAGAGACCTTTCCATTAGTAGCACTGCCTCTGGGATTGACATACGATGCCTTCGTGCATAACTGTTACCTTATTTCTTATTGTCCTGGTTTTTACAATAAATCTTTACTTAATTCATCCACCTTGTTTTCAAGTATATATTCCTATTAGCACAGATTATAACAGGCATATATTACTTTTAATGTCTCAATACACAGGTAATTGGTGTGGCAATATGCAGTTTTCGTATATTATGGCCTAACATTATTGACCTAAGTTTTCGTCAAATGGTAGCCTGCCAATTGTTCGGGGTTGACCTATACGGTAGGGATAAGTCTAACTCAAAATATTGAACTAAAAATCTCGAGGCGAACTTGTAAGCCGCAAGATAAGGTAGCTAACTCAACTGTTTTTCTCCACTTTTCATGTATATGATTATAAATTTATATATGCACCTATATATATAAAAGAAGATTAGACAGATGAAATTCTTATGCTATACCAATCCAAAACGTAAAAAAGTTGTTCGAGAACCACTCAATGTAGAGGGCTACTGATATAAAGGTTATGATGAATATATATATATATATATATATATATATATAACCAAGTATAGGAAATGGTGTAGACGGAATAAAATTCCAATAATCAAAAACACTATTCTTAAAAGAGTGCTCAATACAGAGTAGAGTAATATTCAAACATTATAACATATGCATGCTATAAAATAACTACAAAAATAGCCATTTTGTTTCAACACTTCTGGTGTCTTGTCAAATGATGCTGTTGCTTGTAAAATAAAGACTTTCAAAAAGTTAAAAATCGATCAAAACCCCGTCAATAGGGAAAACATTATTACGTAAGCTACGATAACCAATAAAATACAAGTATATGATAAATAAATAAAAAAAAAGCTTGACAACGGGTCTTGGATAAAATTTAATAAAGCCTTAATGATAATATTGGACTAAATTCGAAATCGCTCTAACTCATTTATTTTTGAATTTACTATGAATTAAAAAAAATACCCATTTTAAATTTAACCGGCATTAAGTTTAAAATATAAAACTGTTCGGAGAAACGGAGTAAAATATAAATACATTTTATTAATTACTAATTGTTTTAATAAAAAAGCCAAATTTTCTATTAGATCAAACGCTAATCTATAGAGATTCAGACATCGTAACAATTTAGATACATTTGAAGGGATATGGATTCAGATAATGTGGGCAGAAGAAGTTTTACAAATGATTAATTTACATGAATAAATTCACATAAATTTATTTAGACATATAAGCATGCAAAAAAGTGGACGACACAGTAAATGAAGAAATCAATGTCAAAGTAAAATATTAGTCACATATACATACAATTAAAATCATATACATGCAATCACACACACATACTAATAAACACATAGAGAGGCTTAACATGAATCAAGCGTAAAAGTATTAATAAGCTAGTACAAATCAGCCATCAAAATTAGTATACATAGATAAAGATATATAGATAAAAAGAGGGTTTAATTAATGAAAGTTAAGAAGGGTATAATTGAAAAATTTCTCTATGAACAAAGCAAAGACAAAAGGCAATTAAACATATACATAGAAATGAACAAACGCAACATATTCGCATACATATATACATTTATACAAGTGGCAAATTCGCATGATCAAATAAAATATAAAACTGAAAATAGCAACGCTAGTATATGTGGAAATAAACACCACAATTACACATATTAAAGATGTACCCAGGTATATACCAATATATGTATGGGTACACGTGAAATATATATATATAAATAAATACATAAATACTTGTATACATATACACAGATATATACATGTATAGATACATCCAGAAACATATACATCACTCTCTCTCTCTTTCTCTCTCTCTCTATCTCTCTCGATATATATATATACATATATATATACATACATATATATATATATATATATATATATATACATACATATATATATATATATATTGACAAAGGGGGCCACTTATGGAGAAAATGTGAGGATTGTGAGATGAGATCACTGTTATTATTATTATTATTATTATTATTATTATTATTATTATTATTATTATATACGCATACATATACACATATATAGGTGTACACATACATATAAATACAAAATTATTAACCCACACTCCTACATATAAAACACACATAAATATACCAACACTCAGTTACACTTGGACAAGTATCTAAGTGTATACACCGAGGCCGTGACACTGTTATTATGCTTATATATATATATTATATATATATATATATATATATATATATATATATATATATATATATATATATATATATTTGTGTGTGTGTGAAATTATATCGAACGTGAACCATTACGATACTACGCAAGCATTCATACCAATTTCTTGGTATAATATTTCTTTCACTTGTATATCCTTGCTTGAATCTCCTTGTAATGCTCTGGATGGGGATAGAAGACGTGTCTTGTTGCTGCCCAATCCTTTGGGTTAAGGAAACCCTGATGAGTTCCACCACAGAATTTGTGAAGAGTAGAGCTATATCGAGTATAATTGGATAATACTTCGTCACGAAGTTCCGTTGGTACAGTTGGTATGACGCTTGCGTCTTGTCGTAGTGGTCCGGCTTCGATTCTCGGCAGTGGATGCGTACTGTTGATGAGTCCCAAATGTCGTGCATTATTGATTTTGATGACGATTCTTCTAGACAGGATGAATTAATTAATTATGATAATTTCAAATCCTCCTAATAGTTTCCTTATATATATTAGGTTGGTGTAAAAATAATATCGCTTTTTGACATTTTTTTTTAAAAACCGATATTATTTTTGCAGCGACCTAATATATATATATGTATATATATGTGTGTGTGTGTGTGTGTGTGTGTGTGTGTGTGTGTAGATATATATATATAGATAGATAAATAGAAAGAGATGCATGCGGAAGGAGAGGGCGAGAAATGAGAGGGAGGTAGGAGCAAATGAGAATTGAAAAAATAAATATATTTTCTCCATAACTAAGTATTTGGTGATTTTCTAAATGTTTTGGGAGCGCCTTGTGTAAAACAAACTCACTACTTATACGTAATAGTTCTGGAGAGACAAACCTGCTAACATTGCACCACGTCGAGGTTCCCAAATTGTTTGTATACGTATACAGGTATATTAGTTTGGTGCAAAAATAATGACGTAATATTGTGGTTTTTTGACGTTATTACGTCATTATTTTTGCACCAACCTAATATAATGTTTAATATCTATACCTGTAAATGTTTTCATGTGAATCCGTTTTGTAAGAGTTGATATGTGTATACATTTATGGTGATATAGTTATATGTGAAAGTTTAGGGTCTAGCTTCTTAAATAAAGGCCTTTAAAATCTTTTGTATGAAAATAGCTCCGTGCACTTTCCTGTTTGTGTATATTTATAAGTTAGTAAAACTTTTCTCTTTGAAAACATATATATTCATGTCGACAAGAAGTACAATACACAAACACGTGTTTGTTTATCGTGAACATCTCCACCAAAAAGGAGTAAACTGTTTACTTCTCTTATATTCGTATATTTCAATACATGTTGAAAGTTCGCTGTTAAGATAGATGGTTATTTAAACAAATATGTGTAATGGTTAGATTTCCTTGTGTCAAAAAGCAAAACACTGAAAGCAACCATCGGCAAAGTGACGGTAGTTTTTAATCTATTTGCCCAGTACATCATCGAATGACGTAGGGCGAAATGGGAAATCAGACATAGTGGTTCTTGTTTATTTACAAAAAGGGAACAGGACAAATTGGTATCGATTGTTATAAATGCCTTTTCGCCCTATTGTTTATTTGCGTTCGCAGATACGCTCCATACAATTTGTTTTATACTGTATTCGCTAAAACATCAGTATCCTTTCACGCAAAACGCCATATCAACTATGCCATGTCTCATTCACTTTGAGTCACAATTAAAATCCATAAAAGCAATGAGTTTCACATCATATTAGACTCTGCTATACATGATTGTGTTTATTACTATTTGTTGTTTACGGATTATCAAACAACTGCAGGTCATTGAAAACCAGAAAATATTCTTATATTTTAAGAATTATCTTCTGATAATATTTATTTAGTTATAGAATTCTAATAATAAACCAAAAGATAGAGGGAGACGAGTTGAATCCATAACTTACATTTTATTTGCGTGTAAATCAATATAATAAATCCAAACGGAATTTGAACTCGGTTCTCCGCTTGCCAAATGCCGAGTAGCTATCCATTATATCAACGGTACATCAAACCTCACAGCAACTGGAAGTCACTGATACAGGTACTGACCAGGGTTGAGGTTGTTTAACTTCGGTGATCGTACGGGAACTGGTGTTTCAATGTGATATGGCCATAATACTGGAAGTTAATGATCATGTCTAAATATTAATGTAATAGATAACAGCAAAATTAAAAATGGGACAAGAGAGTAAAGAGGATAAGAACTTACACATACTGGATCATGTGAACCGAACGGGATTTAGAAAATACGCAAAGCTCATACATGAAATCGGCATGCAATGGTGCATAAAAAAAGGAAAAAAAAAACAGTATAATAGTAAGATACACAACAACAAAATATAAGGTGAAAAGAAAATCTTTAAGAGAAAATACAAAAAGCGAAGACAAATTAACAGACGAACAAATATAACTAAGAGGAAAGTTTCGAAAAGAGAAATAAAATATCTTCTCATTGTTACCAAGAAAAATATCAGCGAAGTTTTCAAAGCAAAAGAGTACAAAGAGTTCAAGGCTGTACATACTGTTTCTATATAGAAATGATGAAACGACGAATCACTTAAAATATACACGAAGATTTCAAAGCAAAAGAGTACAAGCCTTCAAGTCTGTACATACTACTTCTATGCAGAAATGATGAAAGGACGAATCAAGTAAAATATAAACGAAGATTTCAAAGCAAAAGAGTGAAGGCGTTCAAGTCTGTACATATTGCTTCTATGTAGAAATGGTGAAAACTCGAATCACGTAAACGAAAATATTAAAGCAAGGCGTACAAAGACTGCAAGTCTGTAAATACTGCTTCTATGCAGAAAGGATGAAACCGCGAATCACGTAAAATATAAACGAATATTTCAAGGCAAGGAGTACAAAGAATTCAAGTTTGTACATACTGCTATATGTAGAAATGATGAAACCGCGAATCACTTAAAAAAACAAACGAAGATTTCAAAGCAAATGATTTCAAATCATTCAAATCTGTACATACTACATCTATGTAGAAATGCTGGAACGACGAATCACGTAAAATATAAACGAAGATTTCAAAGAAACAGTGTACAAGCGTTCAAGTCTTTACATACTGCTTCTATGCAGAAATGAAGAAACCGCGAATAACAGGAAAATAGAAACGAAGATTTCAAAGCAATGAGTAAAAAGCATTCAAGTCTGTACATAATGCTTCTATGTAGCAATGATGAAACGACGAATCACGTAAAATATAAAAAAAGATTTCAAAGCAAAAGAGTACAAAGCGTTGAAGTCTGTACATACTGCTTCCATGTAGAAATGATGAAACGAAGAATCACGTAAAATATAAACGAATATTTCAATCCAAAAGTGTAGAAAGCGTTCAAGTCATTACATATTGCTTCTATGTAGAAATGTTGAAACCCCGAATCACGTAAAATATAAACGAAGATTTCAAAGGAAAACTATACAAAGCGTTCAAGTCTATACATACTGCTTCAATGTAGCAATGATGAAAGGACGAATCATGTAAATTATAAACGAAGATTTAAAAGCAAAAGTGTATAAAGCGTTCAAGTCTGTACATATTGCTTCCATACAGAAATGATGAAACCGCGAATCACGTAAAATATAAACGAAGATTTCAAAGCAAAAGAGTACAAAGCATTTAAGTCTGTACATATTGCTTCCATACAGAAATGATGAAACGAAGAATCACGTGAAATATAAGCGAAAATTTTAAATCAAGCAGTACAGAACATTCAAGTCTGTACATACTGCATCTATGTAGTGATGGTGAAAACGCGAAACACGTAAAATATAAACGAAAAATTCCAAGGAATGAGTACAAAGCGTTGAAATCTGTACATGCTGTTTCTATGTTGAAATGATGAAACGACGAATCACGTAAAATATAATCGAAGATTTCAAAGCCAAAGAATACAAAGCGTTCAAGTCTGTAAATACTGCTTCTATATAGTAATGATGAAACGGCAATACACGTAAAATATTAACGAAAAAATTCAAAGCAAGGTGTACAAAGCGCTGAAATCTGTACATACTGCTTCTATATAGAAATGATGAAACGACGAAGTACGTAAAATATATACGAAGATTTCAAAGCAAAGGTGTACAAAGCGTTCAAGTCTGTACATACTTCTTCTATGTAGAAATGATGAAACGACAAATCACGTAAAATATCAACGAAGATTTCAAAGAAAATGTGTACAAGCGTTCAATTCTGTATATATTCTTCTATGTAGAAATTTTGCAACCAAGAATCACGTAAAATATAAACGAAGATTTTAAATCAAATAGTACAAAGCGTTCAAGTCTGTACATACTGCTTCTAGGTAGTAATGATGAATCCGCGAATCACGTAAAATATAAACGAAGATTTCCAAGCATATGTGTAAAGAGTTATTGTCTGTACAATCTACTTCTATGTAAAAATGATAAAACGACTAATCACGTGAAATATTAACGAAGATTTGAAAGCAAATGAGTACAAAGCATTCAAGTCTGTACATAATGCTTCTATGTAGAAATTGTGAAACCGCGAATCACGTAAAATATAAACGAAGATTTCAAATCAAAAGATTACAAAACGTTAAAGTCCGTACATTCTGCATCTATGTAGAAGTGATGAAACGACGACTCACGTAAAATATAAATGAAGATTACAAACAAAATATGTAGAAAGCGTTCAAGTCGGTACATCTTCCTTCTATGTAGAATGATGAAACGACGGATCACGTAAAATATAAACGAAGATTTCAAAGCAAATGTGTACAAAGCATTCACGTGTATATATACTGCTTCTATGTAGAAATGATGATACGACGAATCACGTGATATATAAACGAAGATTTCAAAGCAAAACGGAAAAAAGCATACTAGTCTGTACATACTGCTTCTATGTAGAAATGTTGAAACCGCGAATCACGTAAAATATAAACGAAGATTTTAAAGGAAGGAGTTCAAAGCGTTCAATTCTGTACATACTACTTCTATGTAGAAATGATGAAACGACGAATCACGTATAATATAAACGATGATTTCAAAGCAAAAGAGTACAAAGCGTTCAAGTCTTTACGTACTGCTTCTATGCAGAAATTATGAAACCGCTAATCAAGTATAATATAAACGAAGATTTCAAAGCAAATGAGTAAAAAGCATTCAATCTGTACGTACTGCTTCTATATAGAAATGATGCAATGACGAGTCACGTAAAGTATGAACGAAGATTTAAAAGCAAAAGAGTACACAGCATTCAAGTCTGTACATACTGCTTCTATGTAGAAATGATGAATCGACGAATCCCGTAAAATATAAACGAAGATTTCAAAGCAAAAGGGTACAAAGCGTTCAAGTCTTTACGTACTGCTTCTATGTAGAAATGATGACTCGACGAATTAAGTAAAATATAAACGAAGATTTGAAAGCAAATGAGTACAAAGCATTCAAGTCTGTTCATGCTGCTTCCCTGTAGAAATGAAGGAACGATGAATCACGTAAATTATAAACTAATATTTCAAAGCAAAAGTGTATAAAGCATATGCTGTTTCTATGTCAAAATTGTGAAACCGCGAATCACGTAAAATATAAACGAAGATTTCAAAGGAAGGAGTAGACAGCGTTCAATTCTGTACATACTGCTTCTCTGTAGATATGTTGAAACAACGAATCACGTAAAATATAAACGAATATTTCAAGGCAAGGAGTACAAAGTATTCAAGTCTGTACATTCTGCTACTATATAGAAATGATGAAACGGCGAATCACGTAAAATATAAACGAAGATTTCAAAGGAAATGAATACAAGCGTTCAAGTCTGTACATACTTTTTCTATATAGAAATAATGAAACGACAAATCACGTAATATATAAACGTAGATTTCAAAGCAAAAGTGTATAAAGCGTTCAAGTCTGTACATACTACTTGTATGTAGAAATGATGAAACGACGAATCACGTAAAATATAAACGAAGATTTCAAAGCAAAAGAGTACAAAGCATTGAAGTCTGTAAATACTGCTTCTTTGGAGAAAAGATGAAACCGCGAATCACGTAAAATATAAACGAAGATTTCAAAGGAAGGAGTAGACAGCGTTCATGTCTGTACATACTGCTTCTCTGTAGATATATTGAAATGACGAAACACGTAAAATATAAACGAATATTTCAAAGCAAATGAGTACGAAGTATTCAATTCTGTATATGCTCCTTCTATATAGAAATGATGAAACGACGTATCCCGTAAAATATAAATGAAGATTTCAAAGCAAAAGAATTCATAGCGTACATACTACTTGTATGTAGAAATGATGGAACGACGAATCACGTAAAATATAAACGAAGATTTCAAAGAAAAAGAGTACAAAGCATTGAAGTCTGTACATACTGCTTCTATGTAGAAATAATGAAACGACGAATCACGTAAATTATGAATTAAGTGAAACAACCGAAACACCAAATAGACAGTCGTAAACTGGCAACTTTGCATGCAACGTGCGTTCCGTTACGTAAAGAAATAGTATCAACTGAGAACAGAGATTGTTCTAGGAAATAAATCCAATGAGCTCAAGAAGCGCGCACATTTTTTAAGCTAGAGCACGAGATTTGCAGTCATAACTCTGGTTGGGCCATTGTGTCATATTTTTAAATGTCTATTCTTGAAAGTGACCCCAGTCATCTCATATCACTTCAAACATTCAGTACTTATGTAGTTCAAGGCACCACGGACAATGGGGATGATTTCCACTCTATTCAGTGACCATAATTTATACACTTCCTATGTTATTGACATTTGGAAATACTTTCATGAATGTATGTTTAGAAAATAATTTCGGATAATGAATTTCGCCTCTATAGCTTAATCAGATGGATAACGAAAATGTGTTGTGTGTGTATGCATAAATTGTGTGTGTATGACAATAACATAACTCTATCGGGATTACATACCCAAATTTCTTACACACTTCTTATTTTAACATATCATAATTTTCCTGTTTTTCTTCTTTCTATATTATTATTATTATTATCATTATTATTATTATTATTATTATTATTATTATTATTATTATTATTATTATTAAATTGTTATTGTTCTATTCCTTCAATTCGTGAAGTTGCACAACCGTTACGCCATACACATACCTAATAAATAGTGAACTATTCCGCTTTCTGTCCGCATGAAAACAGGGGAAAAGTCACTACTAGATTTCAGTGTGAAAATAAAGAATGCTCTAAATGTTTATTGTCTCTTGTCAATACATGTCTTATTCAGATTTAGATACCAGAAAAAAAAAAAAAAAATCTCTCACGTATAAAAGTGTTTAACGACATTTTTAGCGAAATGGCAAAAAAAAAATCTGTCAATTTCAACTATTTTCATTTCTACCTACTTCATAAATAATGTCCAGCATTCATATTTAAGATTGTTAATTCAATATTTGGTTAAATACGTTAAGCGCAAATATTTATCGATATGATAGGGGACTTTCTACGGATATGTTATCATAGAACTCGCCATGAGCTTATTCAATCATTAACTGCCGAATCAAGTTTCATCATAAAATCCCAAGAGAAAAAACCTGAATTTTTTACTAGTTTTTCTAGTTATTATTATTAATACATAGTCATTGCAACCGCTGACAATGTGCTGCATACATTCCGATAATTCCATACACAACCTACACAAGGATAAATCAGTTATCCTTTCAATAGCTTGCTTGAGTGAATTCATTCTGAAGGTCTTCTCTTGCGTTACGGATATGCCAAATACTTTCTTCTTCAAAAGCATGTTTCTGATTTCTGATCTGCCATCTCTTCTTCTTGTGCAAATGCTTCGTGCAAGTTTTGTCTTCTTTTCCATGAATCGGTTTCTCCTTATATATTCTCTTCCCAAAATCTGTCGACCTTTATGTATCCACAAGAACTGGAAAGATCATCTAAAGTAAATTTTAACATAAAACACCCAGATATTCGGCAAGTACCCATGCAAAGACAATTGATATTACACACGGTTTTACCACTACCAAAATTCTTCTACAATCTCATCGGCTAAAACCTAGCCACTTTATTCACAGCATATAATCACCTGTTCATAATCTTCATTTTCCTTCGACTCATGTTTTCTTGGTCCTCTTTGGCGCATTCAAAAATATCGAAACCATATCTTACAAACCAGACTGTCCAAGAAATCAGTCCAACTTGGATCTACAAAACTTCTTTACACGTCGATATATTATATTATTTTCTCCTATTAATGAGAGAATTGTCCTTTCTGTTTCCGGTACCCAGTATTTAGAAACCACTTTTATCTATTTCTTTCATATATTCCCCAAATACTTGTTGATGGGTTGTTTAAGATAGTGTTTAAGTTTACTGCTAGTCATCACAGTCACAAATTATTGCACGGATAGTAAAGGGCCCTGTGAAATCCAACGCTTCATTTGTACTCTTCAATTTGTTTTTCTCCTGATCATAATACCGTAATTCTTTTTCCGTATGACTATTACAATAGTCTTACCAGCAGCAACCGTATTCAAATCTTTTAGCATGAATGAGTGTTGTACCACATGATATGCCTTGAGATATTCTAGCCAAATAATATACAAGCATTCCTTCTTAAGTCTTCTGCACATCTTAAGAATCGATTTGTCAATCAGAATTTCGTCTTTAGTTGCTCGGGAACCATTTTTACATATCAAATCATTTTCAGAAAGAAATATAATTTTGTGATATCATATAATATTTTATGGTACCATATAATTTTCTGGTACCATAAATTGATCTAAATATTCCTGCAGATGTTGTTGCAACATCTCAATCAACAATAGTAACAATTTAACTTAGAAATCATGCAGAAAATCTGATCCAGTCTGGTTTCTATTACCATTAGCATTAGCATTAGCATTACCATCTTCCCGTTATCCTTTCAACGCCTTCCATTTTAATTTCTACATCTTCTTGCAGGAACTTTTTTTAAATGTTCTACAGTAATCGTATTGTGCGCTAATTGTGTCTGATATTATCTGAACAAATTTCGCTCCAAAGATATTTTAGTTCAGCAGAATCAGTTCATCGTATCGCTTTATGTCCACTCCAAATAAATAGAATATTTATGTTCTATAGTTTTTTTACACATAACATTCAGTGGTAAATTTCATATTACTATTTTTTGCCTTTAAAAGGAAACGTGTATACTATTGAAATAATAATAATAATAATTAAACTAACCGCCCAGAAATTCTTATTAGAGACCGCAAACAAGAAATGAGCCTCTTTATTGTATGGCAGTCCCTGCAGACTGTAGTGTATCTCTGTTGTATTGGAGTCCTCGGGTTGGTTGGAAAAGAATCCAGTAGATTCACTGAAGAGATTTCTGGAAGCCCATGCCTTAAAGAAATACAAAACTTTGTTCTCACGATTACTGCCCACATCGTAAAAAGGGTTTTTCTATGTAAATCATGTGTGTCAGTGGGATTTTTTTTTTAATTGGTCAGTGAAAAGTGTCATGATGCAATTTCTAAACTAAGGTCTCTGGGCGGGACCCGGAAAGGAATGTTTACACACAAGAAATCAAAGGAAATAATAATAATAATAATAATAATAATAATAATAATAATAATAATAATAATAATAATAATAATGACGATGTGGACCAACGGAAAACACATCAATGGCTAAAAAGTGCCGTGATGAAAGATGACATAGAAGGCCTAATTATTGCAGTACAGAACATTAACCTCGCAACCATATCCTATAACTGTAACATAATCAAGGATGGAACTAACCTGAAATGAAGGATTTGCTGAAAATATGATGAAACTTTCGACCATGCTATGTCTGCATATCGAAAACTAGCAAAAGATGAATATACCCTCAGTCATAACAGGATAGCAAGATATCTGCAATGGATAATATCCAAGAGGCACATTTCGAAACCACTGATAAATTATATGATTACCAAGCCGACACAGTTACGCAAATTTCCGATGGAACTCTCTTCAGGGAAATAAAACCAACAAACATGATATTATCATAAAAGACAAGAAATTCAAGACGCGTCTGCTTATTAATTTAGCAGTACCATCTGAGTTAAACAACTTCATAACAAAAATTATCGAGAAATCGTCCAAATAAAAGAACCTGGACATGGAGATTAACAGGATGTGGGGAATAAAGATTGTGACTGCAGCAATAGTAATCGGTACTCCGGGTCTCGTGAAAAAAAAAAAGAATGGATAATTTTGGAAAAATTGTCTCAGGTAACATCACCATACAAGTTGCTTAGAAAATCGACCTACTATATGACCGGCTAAATTAAAAAAAAAAACAGAATATCAGCCATAAACACTTTGGCTGTCCCTGTGGAGCAATACAGCTTTAATTTCCTTAACTGGACCATAGCTGAAATTAAGCAAATGGACGCCAAAACGAGAAAGTTTCTCACTTATTACCGCATGCATCATCCCAAAGCTAATGTTGATCGTCTGTATGTGCCCAGACATGAAAGTAGTAAGCGTTTTTACTCTGTAATAAAGGAAGACAAGAAAATCAAAATGGAGTTTCAACTGGGCGCAGAAATCCAAGTAAAGCACAGTACACCGACTGAAGCTGCAAAATACTAAAAGAAAAGGAAAGGAAATGCAACCTACCAGATACAGAAACAATGGCAAGATAAACAACTTCATGTCCAATACTCTGCCCGTAACAAACAAGCTGAAGTAGAGGAAAACACGTACCGATCCGTGGCTACGTAGTGCATGGTTAAAAGCTGAAACTGAAGTTTTTATCCTTGCTGCACGGGACTAATGCTTGTTAACTAGGAATTATCAAGCACATATACTAAAATATTATGTTAGCCCAAAATGCAGATTCTGTGATAAATATTCAGAAACAATTGATTATTTTGTATCAGGCTGTACGATATTGGCACCAACTGAGAATAAAACCCGGCATGACAGAGTGGCCAATATCTGCACTGGAAAATATGCAACTTCTACGGAAGGAAACTGAAAGAAACTTGTATGAACACTACCCAGACCCGGTTACAGAGATAGGACCTCTTACAATTCTATGGGACTACACAATACACACTGACAGAACAATCAAGGCCAGCCGCCCAGATATTGTTATTAAAGACCACAAATAAATAAAGTGCCTCCTTATTGATATGGCAGTCCCTGCTGACTGCAATGTATCTGTGAAGATATTCAAAAAGCTGTCAAAATACAAAAACCTTGAAATAGAAATCTCAATATGTGGCACATGAAAACATCAAAAATCCCTGTTATAGTTGGAGCCCTAGGATTGGTTGGAAAAGATTCCAGTAGACTAATTGAAGGGATTCTATGCCTCAAAGAGATACAAAAAAATTATTCTGACAAGTACAGCCCGCTCTTAACGAAGGGCTTTATCTATGTTTTTTTTTTTCAGTAGAAAGTGTCATGATGCCATGTCTAACATTAGGTCCCTGGGCGGAACCCGGAAAGAAATGAGTAAACCCCAGAAATTAAAGGAAATAATAATAATAATAATAATAATAATAATAATAATAATAATAATAATAATAATAATAATTATTATTATTATTATTATTATTTTATTATTATTATTATTATTATTATTATTATTTGATTTGAAAAGATATCTGATAGACTCATTGAAAGGATTGCTGATGGCGCATGCATTAAAAAAAACAAAAACATGTTTCCCAAGTACAGCTCATACCATACGAAGAGATCTATTAATGTAAAATGTGCATACACTTAGGTTCCTTTATTTAATTTTCAGTGGAAAATATTATGATGCTATTTCTGACTTTGGCCCACCGGTTGCGACCCGAAAGGAAATGACTATACAACATAAATCAAAGGAAACAATAAAAAATAACCTCGCACAAATACTGAAAAGTTTTGTTAACCCGAAATAAAGGCTTTGTGATAAATATCCAGAAAAAATCTTGTATCAGGTTGCACAATACTAGTAACCGCTGAATATAAAGCTGGTCATGATATAATTAGTCAATATCTGCACTGGAAACTATGCAGTTATTACGGGAAGGAAAATGAAAGTAACTAGTATGAAAAACACTCTGACCCGGTTGCAGTCATAGAATTTTATGGGACTTTGCAGTATACACAGAAAGAACAAAGCTGATCGCTCAGGAATCATGATCGAGAACCAAAGACAGAAACAGAATGCGCCTTCTTATTCACATGGCAGTTCCTGCAGATTGTAATGTATCTTTGAAGATATTAAAAAAAAAAACCCAAAAACTATCAATATACGGTTCTATTGAATGTCTCAGAAATGTGGAACTTGAGAAAACCTATAATTCCAGTTGTAGCTGGCCCCCTCGGATTGTTTGTAAAATGTCGCAATAGACTCATTCAAGAGATCCCTGGTAGCCCATACGTTAAATAAATAGAAATATTTTAACCACAATTACAGCTCGCACGGCTTTATATATGTAAAATGTGTGTGATTAGGTTACCTCTTTTCGTTTACAAAAATACTTAGTAAAAATATTGTGATGCTATTTCGAA
This sequence comes from Acanthosepion lycidas, assembly GCA_963932145.1. Classification (NCBI taxonomy): domain Eukaryota; kingdom Metazoa; phylum Mollusca; class Cephalopoda; order Sepiida; family Sepiidae; genus Acanthosepion; species Acanthosepion lycidas. The sequence continues at coordinate 105,966,776 of OZ010583.1, read as the reverse complement.
TATAAATCTCTGGATGAGACCTGGAAGGACATGGGTACACAACAGAAATAATAATAATAATAATAATAATAATAATAATAATAATAATAATAAGCGAATCGACGCCAAAACGAGAAAGCTTCTCACTTGCTACAGCATGCATCATCCCAAAGCTGGTGTTGATCGTCTGTATGTGCCCAGATCCGAAGGAGGCAGAGGATTAGTTCAACTAGAACTGTCCTACAAAACTACAACAATTGGCCTCCAAAGATACTTGGAAACTACAGAAGACTGGATGATGGTATGCGTCAAGGAAGATGAAAGTAGTAAGCGTCTTTACTTCGTAATAAAATAAGCCAACAAATTCAAAATAGAGTTTCAAATGGGCGTAGAGATGCAGGTACAGCACAATACAACGGCTGAAACTGCAAAATACTTAAAAAAGACAGCAAAGACGAATACAACTGACCAGATACAGAAGTGATGGCAAGATAAACCGCTTCATGTCCAATACTCTGCCCGTACCAAACAAGCTGACGTAGACAAAACCCGTACCCATCAGTGGCTACGCAGTGCAGGGTTGAAAGCGGAAACTGAAGGTTTTATTCTTGCTACACAGGACCAATGCTTGTTAACTAGGAATTATCAAGCACATATACTAAAATATTGTGTCAGCCCAAAATGCAGATTCTGTGATAAATATCCAGAAACAATTGATCATCTTTTATCAGGTTGCACAATATTGGCACCGACTGAATGTAAAACCCGGCATGACAAAGTGGGCCAATATCTGCACTGGAAAATCTGCAATTTCTATTGGAAAGAAACTGAAAGAAACTTGTATGAATATCACCCAGAACCGGTTACAGAGATAGGACCTGTTACAATTCTATGGGACTACACAATAGACACTGACAGAACAATCAAGGCCAACCGCCCAGATATTGTTATTAAAGACCACAAACAAAAACGGTGCCTCCTTATTGATCTGGCAGTCCCTGCTGACTACAATGTATCTCTGAAGATATTCAAAAAGCTGTCAAAATACAATGACCTTGAAATAGAAATCTCGAAAATGTGGCATATGGGAACATCAACAATCCCTGTTGTATTTGGAGCCCTAGGATTGGTTGGAAAAGATTCCAGTAGACTAATTGACGTGATTCCTGGATGTTCATGCCTCAAGGAGATACAACAAAATTTTCTGACAAGTACAGCGCACACTTTACGAAGGGCTATATCTATGTATTTTTTTTTTTGTCATTGGTAACTGTCATGATACGATTTCTATCCTTAGGTCCCTGGGCGGGACCCGAAAAGTAATGAGTAAACGCCAGAAATCAATGATAATAACAACAACAACAACAACAACAACAAGAAGAAGAAGAAGAAGAAGAAGAAGAAGAAGAAGAAGAAGAAGAAGAAGAAGAAGAAGAAAGAGGAGGATATTAGTTAAAATATTGCTATAATAACTCAGTTTTTAAAGAATAAACACAATTTTAATTTTGATCATAAAATAAATGCCAAACATTTAATCCTGACAGACGATGTACCACTTAACATAATTTTTTATCAAACTTATATCTTAGCAGTCGAGCTTTTATTTTTTCCGGTTTTTAATTTTTCCTTTTCTTTGTATGTTATTATAAAATTACATCTTTTTCCCTACGTTAACTTCCGGCTTGATTATTATCATTACTATTACTTTTGTGTCTTACTCTTTTCATTAAGTTTCCCCCTCTTCTCTTAAAATATACAATCCTCTCCATCCGTAAATACTGTTTGTTCCTTCTTTTGTCTTTATTTCAAACACTTAATTTCGTCAATATATTATGCCGTGCACGACTGCGCTTGCACTAATCACACCGGAAATCAATGAAAATATATTACTTCTTGTTTAAAGCGTTGCCGAACTAACCATGCTAATTAAGATTCCACCACCTATTGTTTGCAAACAGGAAAAGTTTCTTTCAGAAATCTTTTAAATTTTGAATTTATTTTTTCCAGACCTACGCAAATGTTTCCTCCATATCCGCTTGATGCATTGAGTAGTAAAATTTAGATTTTTCATCTTTTCCTTTTTTTAGCGTTTATTTTATTCTTCTTTATGCCTTCAATAGCAATTCTCCCTCGGGAAATGAAGAGTTCCAGTATAAAAAGTAAAGTAAAATAAAAATTGTAAAATAAACAAATGATAAACAAAGAGAGGAACAGAACTTTTGAATAGATGAGAGTAAAGCTGAAAAAAGTGTTTCTGTGATCAATATTTGATAAACAAATTAAAATAAACAAACAGATTCCATGCTATTTGGCTTTAATCTTATAATGGACAGGAAATGATGCGTATGTTTCTTTTATCAAATCCCAAAAAAGAACATAGATATAAAATAAATTCAATTAGTAAATTTTTACTATTAAATAACACATTAATTTCGTACGTGTATGCTTCTCATTGTTACCTTTTTATGCATCGCCTTTTAAATAGTTGGCAAAAATCGAATCAGTTTTGAGAAGTTTTAATGAAACGACAAGAATCAATAAATTAGAAAAGTCTATAATGAAAATTGTATTAAAATAAGCGAAGAATAAAATAGGAATCGTTAACAAAATATTGTGAAAGAAACTAATGACCCAGAAAAGAAAACTTGTTAATAAATGAAAAAAGGAATCTCAAATCTAATGGTAAGAAGGAAGTAAAAGTGTTTAGAAAAAAAATATGCGATAAAAAGACAAAATAAAAAAAAAAAAAACAGAAAGGAGGAATAAATAAAGCAGAGAATAATTTCATCACTCATAGAGTTTCGATATCTGTTGAAAATATGCGTAGCAAATTTGCTATTGCTTCGCGAATAGCTTGGGAAATTAGGAAAAGATCACAAACAATTTTGCTTATTCCGATAAACAGCACCATTAGTTCAGCGTCAAGAGTTTAATTCTAAGGACAAGTTACGTTTTGATACTTTTTTATAGTTATCATTTTCCCTGCCAGGTGAATGTTAATAGAATGTGAAACTCCCTAAGTAAATATAGAAGTGCATTCAAGTAGTTGTGAGACATTTTTGTAGACGTAATAATAAGTTTTTATAAATTATTGTAGTTTTAGCATGTAATTACTATGCATCTAATAAGATGACTTCCCAACTCTTGTTATTATAGATTCATGACACCCTACTAAACACTGCTTGCCACAGCTGACATGTTTGCAGGCTGCAGTCAGGACGTGAAGAGAATTTAGAAGCTGGCTATGAAATAATTTTTGTGTTAAACTGGACAAAACAAAAAAGCTACAGAAACGTATAGAAAGCTACAAATGGCTTATCGGTTAACTTGTAGCGGCAAAGCATCTGATTTCCGCTGTCAGAAAAGTTTCTGGTCGATGGAGATGATGTGAGGGACGATGGACAATGTCAGATGGAAACAATGTGGGCGTGGACATCAAAACGTCAGAACTCTTAAGAAATTTGCGATTTTTTGAATGAAGATCGTCATGTCCCTTTAAAGACAATGGGAATACAGTTTTGATTTTGTGTTCCGATTATATACAGATTAATTCCTGAAGATCTGAACATGCACAACATTTGTGCAAAGTTTGTTCCCGGCTTGCTTAGTAACGAACAGAAGGAAAGACGCGGTGGTTACAGCAGGGATATGGTTGATGATCATCAAAAATGTCCTCGATTCTCCCTAGAGTCCAGACATTGCTCCATGTGACTGTGGATTGTGCCTCAAACTGCAGAAGGATCTCTGGGACGGTTGTTTTGAATACATTGAAGGAGGTCGTGACAAGGCCTGGAATATTTTCCTTTTGCATGAATTCCATGAGTCATTCACAGTATTGCTGGAGCGCTATAACAAATTTGTTATAGGAGATTTGTGCCTTGCACTTATTTGAAATTAATAAATGTCTCTACGGAAAATATCTCAAAAACTTATGTAACACACATCGTATCAGCAGACGCTCACAATCTGAATTCTAAACAACAGGCATGCCTTCTATTAGGTAGGTGGAAAAATAATGACGTAATAATGTCGTTTTCTGACGTTAAAAATACGTCAAAAAACGACATTATTACGTCATTATTTTTGCACCAACCTAATAATACAAGAGAATGTTGCATTAGCCTTATTTCTTAATATATTTCTTATTAATTAACGCATTAAATGTAGAAACATATACTTCTGTGGTATTACATATAGGATAAAAACGTTTAATGAACTTCACATTATTTTTCAAATTATGGTAAATTAATATATAAACAGTTTCGATATGATTATATTTGGAATACAGCGTTTTGTATACTATTCCCATTCAGGCTTTAATTATACTAATCTAGCGTTGCTATTGTGACTTTACAGAATAAAAGGCGTCGCAATTTAGCAAGCATTAAATTTGATGTGGGCAATCAGTTTACACTTTCTTTCTATTTGTTACGAAGATTGTTTTTGCTTATGAAAATAAAGAGAGAGTGGGTGAATTTGAGGATATATTTTTTACCTCAACAATATCAATGGAATATATTTTTTGTACTTATATCCAGGGATATATCCCCATTAAATATACTGCTAACTTCTTTATGTAAGTCAGGTTTTGCAATTCTAGGGCGCCAACTAAAGTAGTTCCCATTGAGCAGGAAAAATAAATGGCTCAGTTTATCCATAACGAAAATGGACATAATAAAAAAAGATATTAAGAAATCCCTTACAATGAGCAAAAATGAGAAAAAAATTAATTAGACTTATTTCAAAATCAACTATTCCGAAAAGACGCTGGTGATTCAAAAATAGAAAGAGGCGTGAGACTCTAACGCCGAGAAAGAATGAACCTCGGAATGAGAGAAAGAAAAATGAATGTAAAAGGATAAAAATAAATGGTAATATCAGTCATGTGTCATACGTGATACACGCGTAGGTGATCGTTCGATGCACGACTTACGAGGCAGACTTTTCCCGCAGTAGGTTGCCATTTCATTCTGCAGAAGACCAGTTGCCATCCAAGGCTATAGATCCCGGTCTATCCTGCTATTTACCCATAACTCGGAGAAGAAGAAGAGGATTCATATTTTTCCCAAGTAATGAATTCGACTGGAATTCGAACTCGGCTCTCTGATACATCAATCTGAGGCGCTATCCATAACTCCACCGTGCCCCCAACCTTACTCCACCGTGCCCCCAACCTTACTCCACCTTGTCGCCAAAATGATAATATAATAAACGAATTTTATTTAAATGATTATTTGTCTAAGCCACAGTGATCACATTAAACTTAGATTTAACCCCCTAAAGAATAAAAGTCTCAAACATTTGCCCTAAAATAATTATCGCCGATTGATTAACACTTTCTATCTTACTACTGTTTTAAAGACTTGCACGTGTTCGATTTATGATTTGGTGAGTTTAAATGAGAAGACTTTTAATGACTTCGTAAGGAAATATATCTTTACATTTTTTCATATGGACATAAAAAGTATTTTGTAGCCAATAGACAAACTGTCAATGGGAGCGATTTTTTCCAATGACATGAATAAATTGATCTGAAAACTAATTTTATTTAAAAATATAATTTTACTTAAATATTTTATTAAGACAATATTTATCTCAGACATATTTGTTTGCCCTCTAAATTTTTAAGGGTATAAAAGAAACAGTCTTGTTTAATGTTTCACTTTTAACATTCATTCTTTCGTTTATTCAGTTATCGCATTGGGCACAACTTCCCTGCATCTCTTTCTAATTGATGCTAACTTTACAGCTTCAGTGACCGTAATTCCAGTCCACCTCTTCATATAATAAAACCAAGACATGGGTGGTTTTCCTTGGCACTACATGTCTTTCACTATGTCCAAGCAGAATGTCCTTACCGAAGCCGTCTCGCCGTATAATATGCGAAAATAAACGGTGGTTCCTATGCACCATCTGTTCTCTCATTACACACTTCATTCTAGGTGATATGTAGCAAGCACTCATAAGTGCGTTTCGCTGACCGCAGCACTCAAAGTACACTCCCCACATCTTGAACGAATCCAGTAGGAGTTTTTTTCCTCTTGGCCCGTGACCATTACTAGCATCCGGTGCTGGCAATGCCGAAAGAAATGGCTTGTAGTAATTTGAATTTTAGCCTAATATGTACATCCCAACTTGTCCAGATGCTTTTGTCGTAGCAATTTTTGTTATTGCCACCATTTTTGTTCGCCCACGTAGAGCTGCCCTTAATATTGATGGTGGAAGCAAAGTTACATTTTGAAATATAAACTAAATATTTTCTTTATTTGAAAGATTTTACTAGAATATGCAAAAATAAATGATCCATATACTGGATAAACAATAGAGCATTACTTAGACTAAACACATCAATATGTTTTTAACGTAGATACTTTTGTACCGAGTTTTGGTGTTATTTATTCTATAGTTAATATATGATTCCGATTACTTTTCACATATTTGTAAATGCATGGCTATGAACTTTTTGCGACATATTTACACTTTAAATAGAGCGTTGCGTCTAAATCTCTAGTTGAGTCTCTAAATTTATAGATACTATTTTCTATTTCCAGAATAAAAGGCATCCGGACTTAGCGACTGTTAAATGTGTCTTGTACAATAAGTATGGCTCTCTTTCTATCTTATATGATTTTTTTTCGTTTATTACAACCAAGAAAAGCAGTGAAGCTAACAAGATCCTACTTACGTAAATAGTATTTATGTAAAATATTTTATATATTAGTATTCCAAGATATATACTTAATACAAATACTGTTAAATTATAAGGGAATATTACGCATTAATTTTCAATGGTGCTAAAACGCGTGTGCCATAATGTCAGATATAGATGAATAAATTATAAATTATAAATGTTTTCATGTTTATAAGGGCTCTTGTAATTATAGAAAAAAAATCATCAGTTATTTATCCATTTATACTACCGTTTCTAACTTTTTTGATTTTACCATAAACACTGTGTATGGATCAGTTATAATTAAGGTATAAGCTAATAGACATAGGTTAGTCTGGCTTTTTACAACACAGCAAGATTGTAGAAAAGGAACATATTAACTTCCAAAATCGAAACATTTTCTTACATAGCCTCGTCAGATCGAGACTCTGATATGGAAGTTATACAGACCAGACTCGTTCAGACATGTCTGAAACATCGGCAATATACAGCTTTTTTTTTTTTCAAGCGGTTGAATAAACTAGTAAAATCAATGTTCAATGTACAGGTTTTACGAGAGTCGTTCAAAAATCTCTAAGCCTCACACAAAAAGAAGGGTCATAGCTGAACATTCTTGTTGTAGCAGCTTATACCACTTTTTATAAAACTTTATTTTTCATTTCTGAATAAGTTTAAATAAAATCTAAAGATGTTAAATTTATAAACGTTTCATATTTGCCCCTTGACACATCACAAGGATCGATTAAAACGTTTTAATCCACACATAGAAAGAAGAGCTCTAGCTGAATATTTTGTTGTTGTGGCAGCACACTATCACTTCTTATAAAACTAGAAAAAACTAATTTAGATTTCTGTCTTTATTTCTGTGCAAGTTAGGCCCATAAAAAGTGAAAGGTGTGCAGCCAATCTAAAAATGGAGGAACAGAAAAACTTCCTACGCAATCGTGAAGAACTGGGCTGCGAATTCAAGCGGGACAGGGACAGCAGAGAAGATGATACACGTTCAGCTCATCCAAAAACCCTCAACCACTGATGTAGAAGTTGATACCATTTACCGAATGGTTTTGGATGACAGACTTCTTACTCCCCAGCGTATTTCTAAGTACACAGGCATTGTTTCTGATTTGGTCCATATTATTTTAACTCACATCTTGAGGAATAGCAAGATGTCTACAAGATGGGCCGGAAGAATGCTGACATCAGAGCAGAAGCCGAAAAGCCTTGATATTTCTAGAACACTTCTGACACATTTCCAGTCTGACTGAGAATTTTCGCCACAGATTAGTAACTTATATGAAACATTAGTTTACCACTTCGAACATAAATCAAAGATTCCAGGCAAACAATTAAAACAACCCCGAAGAAGTTCAAGCGGGCAGCACGATGGTGGATTCTGTTATTTTGGGATTCTGAAGACGTAATCGGGATAGATTTAATGGAAAAATGGAAATGCTATTAATTGACAGTGCTATGCATCAAAATTAAGACAGCTGAAGGAAGCAATCAAGTCGAAACATAAAGGGAAGCTGGCGGCAAGTTTGCTCTTGCTTCAGGATAAAGCACCCGTTCACACTGTTCAGGTTTCAGTAGCTGAAACAGCTTACTGTGGCTTTGTATTTTTAAACAACTGCTTTACTCACCAGTCTTAGCTACATCTAACGTCTTCCTGCTTGCTAAATAAATATATAAACTGCGTCGCCATTTTGGAAACAATGACAGGAAGTTATATGTTATGGATTAGGTTTTGTGGGACCAGGATGCTACCTTCTTCCGTGACGGGATCCCTATGCTTATGTATCGTTGGACCAAGTTCACTGATGTAAATAGCGGAGACTATATTTAAAGATTTGTATGTATATACTTAAAAATAAAATACTAAGAGTTTTCAAAAGTTTTATTATATGTAGACAATTCTTATAATTTGTGTCTCATTTATTATGTATATATCGATAAATATATCGATAAATCAATAACACTATTGATCACCGACTCTAAATTCTAGTGAATTCGTCACATTGAAATAAAATTTAACTACAGGGTCCTGGAAATTTTGTACCACTTACACATGTTTAACTTTGTATATATTTATTTATACATTCACACCCCCCGCGCGAACACGCACACATACATACACACACACACACATATATATATATATATATATATATATATATATATATATATATATATATATATATATATTAAATAAAAACAGACCACTTTAAGGTTCCATGTAATAAATTATTTCACCAGATTCCATGTAATAAATTATTTCACCAGGATTTTAAAATGCTCATAATAAAACATAATGATCCGGATTTATTATTAAACAAACATAATGAACTAATTTTTAAATGCCGACATAAGAACAACCTAAATCTAACTAAATATATATAGGAATAACGATATAGGAAGACTAATATTACATGATCTTGGTTTTTTGTTTTTGGAAATGTTGCTATGCAAACATAAGTGCGAACACATAACTGTATATATATATAACTATGTAATTGAACTTGATACGTCTTTTGATATGTAGATGTAAATGCGTTTATATGGAAAGATAGTCATGCATGTGTTAATTTTGTGTATTGTGGGCACATTTTTGGAGTGGGTGGGTATGGTTATCGATATATATGTATATATACTTGTATGTATATAGATGAGCTGTTTTTTTATTATATGTAGTTATATGTATATATAGGTGTATATATGTGTATGTGTGAGTATGTTGGTACATGTATATGTGTGGATGTGTATGTATACAATTTTTTATAATTTCTATATATGTATGTGTGGGTATGGGTGTGTATATATAGATGGATACATGTATGTCATTCCATAGAAAGTGTATGTATATGAGTATAAATATAAGTAGTTGTGGGTTCATATATATAATATGGTAGAATATAGATATATTAAGGTAATTAAGTATGGATTTTGATATGTTTTTTGCATGCACGCACATGTGGGTGTATATATATATATATATATATATATATATATGTATATTTGTGTGTATGTGTATATGTGTGTATATGTGTATATGTATATGTGTATATGTGTTTATATGTGTATATGTATATGTGTATATGTATATGTGTATATGTATATGTGTATATGTGTATATATATATACATGTGTGTATATATGCGGGTATATATGTGTAATTGTATGTGTATGTGTATCTATATGTGTGTATATATATGTGGATATATGTGTGGGTATATGTAAATTTGTATGTATGTATGTGTGTGTGTATATCTATCTGTGAATGTATGTATGTATGAGTATATACATACACACACACACAGAGGTATATTTATGGATACATAGAATATTATAAAAGAAGGACTTACAGCCCTCTTATTAGTGTTTTATCTCATTTTCTCATTTAATATTCTCCAATTGGAAGTGTGAGTTTAAAATTCATTATAAAAGGAGATTTTTTTTTTAAATTGATAATTTAATTTAAATTGAATTATATTACCCTTTAATAATCATTAGTTATGATAAGATATTTAAATTGGAAAATTTTTTGATATTTAGATAGATGTTAATACATGAATTTACCTGTGTATTTCGGCACCTGGGTACCTGCATGAGTGATTGAATATGTAAAGGAACGTGTGTATATGTGATATTTGCATGGGTGTGTATAAAGTATATGACAGAGAAAGATCTTTAATATTATCTTCAAATATTACCCCATACTAACTTAACTAAAATTTAAGTAAAAGAGATTACCTATCTAGAAACAGTCACGAGTTAAATTCATGAACAAAATTCAAAAGGATAGAGATGTCAACTTAATAATCAATAAAAAAAATCCTTTTTTGTTAAGAGTTTAAAAAAAGATTTCTCGAAATAAACTTATATTTTAAAATAACATTTTGTATATTCTATGAATATTTTTCTAATCGACTATTTCATAGAAAATCACCAAAATTTTAAAGAAAATTTTAATCACTAACAAACATTAAATTAATTTATTTGTAGACAGTCTAGAGACATTCAACTTTATATCAAACATGATAATCTTTATGAACCCCCAAAATAACACTTTCAAAGTAAAGCAAAATAACAGCGTCTGTTTCTAGCTATTTTTTACAAAGAAAATTAGTGACATCTTCTCTTCTCTCTTAACTTCCTTCTCTCTTGTTCTCTCCTTTTCTCTCTATGAGTTTTTTCTTCTCTACTCCTTCGATTTCAATATATAACTTGCGTTAAGTTAACTGTTTAAATGTGTCAATATCTGTTAACTCACTCATGTCTTCTCTCTCCCCGCCTCACTTCCTCACTTCGTTAATTTACATATGTTTAATACGGCCTGTCAAAAATGTGTAAATTATCTTTTCATTTTTTGTTTGGAAGTAAAGTCTGATGATCCGCAGTCCTTTTAAAAGGGCTGTGATGAAATAATTTATTACATGGAACCTTAAAGTGGTCTGTTTTTATTTAAATTATTAGGTTTACCCATACGGATTACCTAGTTTTCATAAACTATATATATGTGTGTGTGTGTATATATATATATATATATATAATTATTTATTTAAAAATATGATTCCAAATTATTAACACCCCTCACCTGCCGATTCTAAACAATCCGCCCTTGATGTTACCATGGAAATTTTTGATTTCAATTCTGACCATACAATTAAAACTCGTAAATTTCAGAAATAAGTTATTCCCCAAAAAATTTCCCTTGAAGATGGAACAGAGCCTACTTTAACTCAAGTTAATTCAAATATTATTTTGAAGTTTTCGGCTCTTGTTTTGAAACATGAGACCTCTTATGTAGCGAGTTGGAATCATTTTTAAATAAATAATTATATTTATGCTCTACTTTCGTATCGAGCACTATTTTTTAAAAATAATAACAAAAATACTAAGGAACTTTGGATTATTTACCAAACCAGTTTCTTTCCTATTTTCTACAATATTTTCACACACACACACACACATATATATATATATATATATATATATATATATATATATATATATATATATATATATTAATGATTAGGTGCAGCCTGTATCCATGTGTATGTACTACTGAAACATGTTATCATAGAGAATATAGATGTTTGTGTACTCAATAAAACGAGTCAGACGTCAATATAAAAACGACGTCGTCTAATTATCAGCCACACTTACTCAGTTGATTTTTCCTCTTAGTTTGCTGACTGGTTTTCATGTTCGAATGGATTAGAATGCAGTGAAGCGTTTGATTGGTCAGGAAGACGTTGGCGAAATGAAAACATCTTTGTCGAACGGTTAGCAAGTCTTTGTAATCGAAGGCCTCCAAAATGTGTGCCTCCCTTCAGCTAGCATCAAACAATGAAGGAAAAGATTTCCCCATCCTTACCACATTTCATGATCTCATACTTGATCTGTGAGCGTAAAAGACGTTAGTCTGATTGGCTATCACGAGTCAAGTGATACGAACAAAATAGATGGTTTGTAAGTAAAAAGATAAGGACCCGCACGCCTACATAGATGGATATTTGCACTCGCGGGTGGTCGTAGAGTTGTAACGAAATATAATCGGAGACAAAAAAGTGAACAAATGGAAACGAAAAATAAAGAACAACAAAGATGAGGACAATCGCCTGAATGTAAATAGTGTGAATAATGATGACTCCTCATCCCAGCAATTCAGACAGAAAATAAAAATAAACTTTGGCATGAAACCAAACCAAGTACATTCCAAGCTGATTAAGAATAGTTTTCTTTATATCTTCGAGTATTGAGAATTGGGCATCATATTAGCTTGGTGCAAAAATAATGACGTAATAATGTCGTTTTTTGACGTTAAAAAATACGTAAAAAAACGACATTATTACGTCATTATTTTTGCACCAACCTAATAAAATGGAACAGAAATGGGCTAAATTAATTATGACTGAGTAGTGAGTTCGATCCTCATTGGGTTCCTCCAACTTTCAGCCTTGTTCCGCAACTAAGCTACGCTTAATAAATCACCATAAAAAGTCACATAAATCTGTGATGAATAAGGCAATTCGACGAGGTGTAATGGTTAACAAGATTGTCTCGCTAAACCAGTTATGACTGGATAGTGATTTCGATCTTCACTTGGTATCTCATAATTTCGGCCTGGTGCCAAGCTAAGCTAAGATATGCTTAGCCAATCACCATAAAAACATAACCCAGCGATAAATTACCTCTACAGTCACATGAACATGGTTAGTAAGCTTGAATCCTTAGACAAACTATGACTGAGTAGTTGGTTTCTATCTACGCTGGCCGTTCCACATAATCCGCATATGTGGTCCTTTCGGGGGTCGGGGCGGTTCAAAAAATTTTAAGCCCAAGCCCCGAGGTTGAGGGACTTTCTCCTACCCAGGTAGTACCTCTCCTTCGGGAGGGGACTGGCTTTATTGACTCATCGCCTGAGTCGTCCCCAAAAGTCAAACGCAGTTTTGTCGTGAAACTCACTGTAAATATCGACCTTGTGCCGCATTCGGTAGCGACGTGGGCGAGCTGAAAAACACCCATTAAATGAACATAAAATATCGATTTGTTTCATATCGCGTTAATGAACTTGGAAAAGGCAGGAATCAATCTCCCCTCAGCTTTCTTGTTTTGGGTGGCAACGAGAAGTGTTCTTCCTAGATGTTCTTTAAGGACGTGGGTAGTCATGGCTCTTCACGATTTGTATCTCTTGACACATTTTGTTTTTCGCTATATCCCATAAGCCTGTTCTGCTATCCATTTACACAAGCTTGTTATCAAGAATACGCGTTGTTTTTTTCTGTCCTTCTTACCCTTTTCAGTAGGTTCCGAGAGCGTCAAATTCATTAAGCTCTCTTTCTTCATTATGTTCCCTAGAAATTTCAACTTTCTTTTTCTGATGTTAAGAATAAGCCTCTTTTCTGTTTCGATTTTCTCTAAAACTAAATCGTTTTTCACATGTTCGGTCCATGGAATTCGGAGCATCCGGCAGGTTGAACGAGATTTCTGTTGCTTCAAGTCCCTTCTTTATCTGTGCGATGATTGTCTAGCATTCTGTGCCATATAGGAGGATCGATATTACATAATATTGCAGTTCTCTTTTCTTTGTTTCTAACGACGATTTCCTATTTTTTTTAATAATTTCCTTAGATTTTGTTAGCGTTTTTTTGTTATCCCAATTCGACTTCGAATTTCGAGTGTTGCACTTGCCTTCCTCTGTTAAAAACGCATCCCAGTTATTTATATTGATTTCTTATTTCTTCTATTTTTTTACAGTGATGTTCGCCCTGTACAAGACATGGGAGCCACTCGATGTAGACAGTAGTAGATTAAGAGGTACAATTATTCGTATATGTCAGGAAGATAACAGTAAACCATAGAATTGAAAAGGTTAAGTTTTTAGTGATAGAGAAAGCATTCTCTTGGGAGTCGGTTCCTCAGAGTAGCGGTCCTTGAGAAGAAAATGCTTAAGGTAAACTTACATCTCAATATGAAGGGAATGGGGATGGTTCACTACTATGTGCGCAGCATCACCGGTCTTAGTATTGAAGGTTAGTTCTGGTGGAACTAAGTAATGCCGTTCGTCTGAGAAATTCCCATTAAAATAAAGATAAAGCAGTGAGAGGCTTGCCAATTTTGGAATTTGCATGATGGGCCGTGCATTTTGCTAACAAACACGCATTCTGTCTTCTTGCAATTGATTATTAGTCCTTTTATCTCGCCCTCCTCCAGTGTCTTCTGTAGGAGGTTTTGTATCAAAAAGATAAATCTAAATTCACCTCCCATGCCCAGTAAATAATACAGCAGATTAGACACCCTTGCTTTCGGTGTCAGCCAGTTTGGCAAATAGGATAACACAAAAACCGATATTTTTCTCTATGAGAAAAAACAAAAACAAAACAACATTGCTACTACGGTTATATATTACTTGACGGCCCTCTGATTATTGATTATGTATGTCATTTGATATGATTTTTCAATCATTGGGGTAATATTATCAAATTGCTATTGATATGTATGAAGCAAAATGGTTAGTGAATGTTTGTTGAAGCTTATTGTGTTCCTTACTTTCGAATAAAGGCTTGTAAAAAAGAAAATACCGAATTTAACTGTTATAATCAGGATCATCATATATAGGTCGATATTAACGGAAGATGATTTTAATTAGCGAATTAGTATTGGTATTTTTGAGAACTTTAAAATGAATCTATATTCACATGTAAAAACTATGAATTAAAATTCAGTGTTATTTTGCAAATGTGTGTTTAGAGTTTAAACGGATTTTAATAGGTGTACACCAGGACTGAAAATACATGAATAGTTTGTTGATTTAAATGTAAATGGCCTCCAGAAATTCTCATGAGAAGGAACTGCTTATAGTAAACTTACATCTCAATATGAAGAGAAAGAGGGATAAATATTTTAATATGTTACAGTATGTAAAAGAAATAAGCTGAATCTCCATTGATTTATGTTTCGTATTTGCTCGTAATATAACATTTATCGCGACAATATTAAAGTGTTATCACGTTAAGGAATGTTTAATAGAAATGCAAATAAGACAACGACACGATAATGCATACTCCTGTTTAATTTTATATATGTCTGTAGGTTATAAAGTGTTAGAAACAAAAGTGAAAATGATGGGACAAAGAGAAACATGTGGAAAAGACGTGTTTCGACGGAGAAGTGTATATCCCTTTGGACTCTACATATTAAATGAAAGAAAGACAAAACTGTGTATATGGAAAATGTCTTGAAATCTATAATTTCTGTGCGTCTGCTTGTCTTATCTATACTTGTATTAGTCGTATGGTATTATTTCTTTAAACTGAAGTATCCCAAGAGTGTAGATTCATCTCCGACCAAACCCGCGATTTTAAAATTAAAATCTGCGTGTTGTCTCATCAATTTGATACACACACACACACACATACGCGCGGGTGAACACACACACACACGCGCATATATATTTAAATAATGTTTTCAATGCACAAGGACTTCAGTTTTCGTAAGGCAGTATCAAAGATTTCTCTTTCTTTGTGTTATATTCTTTTTCAAATATCACGTGTCTAAGATCGTGTTACGTACATTTCTTGATTATTCATGGAATATATTAATGCGTTTGACTCTCTCTCCCTCGATATATATATATATATATATATATATATATATATATATATATATATATATATATATATATATAAGGTTGGTGCAAAAATAATATCGTTTTATGACGTTAAAATTCGTCAAAAAACGATATTATTTTTGCACCAACATAATATATATATATATAAATTTTCCAGTATCTGTGTGGCAGTTGGAATTTCCTTGTCTGCACTCTGGTATTAACAATTCCAAATAAATAAATAAGAAAATAAAACTTTAAATAAAGAAATAAACCTAAGCTTTTTGTACCGCCTCGTTCACAGTATCCCTTACACATGCCGTAACGATAGTCTATTTCAAACGGTCAGCCTCCCAAAGAATACCAGAATGCAGAAAATAAATTCTAACTCAAACACGAATATCACACCCGTTCTTGATAATGACTGCGTTCAAAAATAACAAAATATGAACTTCGGACAGTTTACCACAGTATATCCACAACTTCGAGCACGATAGGCGAAACCTTTTCGAAAATTGATATATATATATATATATATATATATATATATATATATATATATATATTACGAAACACTTATTGATGTATGGACGTTCTAATATATATCTGTAATTTCCTATCCATTTTCTGTCAATGTAAATTTACAATATTTGCAACATTACAAGCTAAAGTTGCACGTACTTTGTGGTAATATTTAAAGAAGTATTTTCCATCTATGTAACATTCATAAGACTTTGTAACATTGTCATTCTAGTACCACATCTAGACTGCTTTGTAAAATCAAATGTAATTTCCGTGGAAAAATATATCGTCAAGATGACAGTTTCTATGGCGACTAAGATTTTTAAATTATGACGTTACTTTATAAGAATTATGAAACATCAGCAATTAAATTAAATTAGCATCGAATTAGATACGTACGCAATGTTTTCAAGAAGTATTAACATATTCTTGTAAATTAGCAAAGCTGGGTATTTGAATTAGTTCATAATTTAACAATTATTTTTGACATTCCGCGACTGAATAAACGCGATGAAATTGTGTTGCAAATATCAAAATCAATCAGTTTGATATTTTAAAAATTAATGATGATATTTTCTCTCCACATACACAAAAACTTTACAATGTTATATTGGTGAATTGCTGAAAAATTATCAGCCGCCCTATTTCCAAAATTATGTCCAGATGAACGCTCTTTTAGTGGAGGGTGACTTCGGACAGAGAACATTTTCTGTAATCATCGTACAGATACGTAGGCATTAGTTTTAATTGTAAGATCAGGTTCTTTAGAATTATGTTAATATTCAAATCTATTTTATTTTCTCTAAACATTTAAACAGTTTATATATTATTTATCATCTGAAAAAATGATAAGATCTCAGGAGAAATTGTATTTAAAAAAATAAATCAAAGGACCTTGTCTGTCGCATTCAATGAAATGTGCATGAAAGAAGGATTGCTGCCTAATTACACAAATATATATATATATATATATATATATATATATATATATATATATATATATATATGTATATATGTGTGTGTGTGTTGTGTGTGTATGTATGTGAATGAAGAAATATAGTTTTAAGATGTGGTATACTTATGGGATAAAGTGCTCAATATCAGTGATAGATCGTATGTAAATTTAAATATAAAATTGAACGTTGACGTTAAAACTTATGCTGGACGCTATATATATATATATATATATATATATATTATTTTACTTTTTAGAAGTATCTACATTTTGTTCTCTTGGAAATCCGTTAATCTTTGGAAGCTCCCCGTGAGTTCTGAAGGTCATTTAATCGCAATTATTATTTATTTTCTGTCATTTATTACATATATTTTGATTAATAGATTTGAGGTTATATATTTGAAGAACTACGGCAAAATTGTGTGCAAGATGTATTTCAAAGTCTATATTCTTGACGCTCATTCTTGATATATTCAAATGCAATAGTACAACACCCTCCCCGCCCGTCCAAGTGTTCCGATTTTCCGGAAGATCGATGAAGATCGCTTCTACCTGAGACCCTTCTCCCCCATTTCCTACGTTGGGATTTATGTTCGATCATAAAGAAGCCAAGATCGAATTGTCGCAGGTATTTTCGTGTTGGACTGGTCTAAGCAGTGCGAAGACGTATAATGAAAGAAATACCTCTCAAATAAATTGAAGAAAAGTAAATACTGTTTTTATGTCAGTCCTTCGTACAATACTTGGTTATATCAGAGATCGCACGCAATAAATTTTCAGCTCAACCTGTATCTAAATCGAAAGTGATATTTTTGATGACTTGGTAAAGATTTGTTTGCTGTTTTGGTAAATTTCGGCACAAGGCTGAAGCCAGGCGGGTTCTCTCCGGCAGGCAATCAAATGGCCTCTAAAACGACCAGTGGCTAGGACGAACGTTCTGCCGCCTCTCCTGTCTCCGACTGACGAAATGGTTTCGCGTATTCGTATTTTTTAAATATTCACTCAAGCTGGCGCGAAGCACGGCGCATTGGGGGGATTTCGGTAAATCTCCTTTGTTGTCAGCTTATTCATAATTTCGGGGACTTGTTTTTCACCCTGTTGGAAGTACTCGTCCGTTGTTTCTGTATTTAAGAACTCTGGAGACCCTTCTGGCCCTTATGAACCTTCTATATACCGTCCTATCAGTCTCCTACCACTTTTCGGCAAAGTCTTTGAAACTTTAATCAACGGAGAAATGGTTATGCAACTTACATCCCATAATCTGCTCTCTGACAAGTAATATAGTTTCCGCTTTGCCCGTTCTATAGCTGTTGTGCTTACGGCTATAACTGAAATTGTTTAACAAGCACTGCATAATAACGGAGAAGCCAAAGCGTTTGATAGCGTTTGGCATGATGACCTTCTTCACAAGCTTCACGGTTATGTAATTACAGGTCGATTGTTCGACTTAATACAAGCATTCCTTTCAAACAGTGCATTGAAAGTCGTTCTCAACGGATTCTCCTCTATCTCCTATCCCATTAACACAGGTGTTCCCCAATGCTCTGTCCTAGTCCCTTATCTTCATTAACGATCTTCCTGATGTCACAGGTTTCCAAGTAATCATCTATGCGGACGATACTACTATTTACTCCTGCTTCAAAATATATCTAGTGTCGCCGACAGAACTTGGCCGTTTGTCTTGAAAAGGACCTCCAATCAGTTGTGGACTGGGGCAGGAATTAACTGGTAAACTTAATGCCTCAAAAACAAAACTGCTCTCTATTACTCACCAGACAGAACCATTCCTGCCTTCCACGCTCAACTCCACAATAGGACCTTTTTGCGAGTGCTCGGTCTCACATTTTTCCGCTGGCCTGAGATGGAACGAATACATTGAGTCAATAACTTCGTCCACCGCAAGGAAAGTTGGCTCCCTGTGTCGCACCAGGAAAATTTATCTCGCCAGAGTCAATCCTTCAAATCTACAAATCAACAATTCGCTCTTGCATGGAGTATTGCCGTCATATATGGTCTGGAGCCCCTTCTATTTGTCTCAAGGTCCTTGACAAAATCCAATGACGGATATGCAGTGTAATTGGTCCTGATCGGGCATCTCGTCTGCAGCCGCTCTTTCACAGACGTGCCGTTGCCTCTCTCTGTCTTTTTTACAAATAGTTTCACGGTAACTCCTCCGATGAGCTACATTCGCTGGTTTTCAGACTTCATGAATTTAAGCGTTCTACTAGGCTGGCATCTAGCTCTCACCCTTTCACTGTCGAAACTGTTAAATGTAGCCGTCTCTTCTACTCCAGTAGATTCATGTCTCACAATTCTGGCCTGTGGAACTCCCTCCCTAGTTCTTGTTTTCTTGTTAGCTATAATCTTCAACTATTCAAATGTAACGTTTCCAATTGCCCTGATCTATCATCTAACCTTCTCTTCACTCTTTCCTCTATCACTCCTCTTGGTTCTCGCTCCAACTCTCTGTAACCACTTGCGTTCTAGTGGCTTCCCGCCTTTCTTGGGGTTGAATACTTAAAAAAGAAATTCCCTTCTCCCACTCTCTCTTATTTCCCAGGAAATATCCTCAGTAAGCGTGACTGGCTCTTCCACACCCTCCTGGTATTTTAACTTAACTTTCAACCAGGAGAAATGAACCTAAATTCGTTGTTTACAAAAATGAAGTTTCCGCTTTACAGCATGCATTTTCAGCTGCGTAGAACATGTGTTAATTATCATTGCTCTTTAAGTCTGGCTTATTTTCCATTGTTCAAACTCTCGACACACCAATTCCAGGTATTGTCTATACCTAAATTAAATCGTCAATCTTCCCCACGGATTGAATTTATTAACCCTTCTTGTTCCAAAGTCTTTTAGTATATCGTTCATTCTTTCTTTAAGAAAACTTTCCTATGTTTTACCGCTTAACAATAAATATTATCACATAAAGGGACCATGGGGCGTACATGACGAGCAAGTCGAACGATTCCGCCTGGATATACTGAACTCGACCGCCACTACCAAGGATCGTATAGCAACAATCTGATGGGAGACTATATTGGGTTGGGGGCTGATTCGTGAAAGTAATTTACAGTATTAGTATAATTTTCTTCTAATTTTTTGTGGCCTCCCTTGTGTAATCCTAGAAAAAATAAATGCTACTTTTGAATGATATGTCGTTTTGTTCCTACTTTGAGTGAACGAGAATATTCTTGTGAAATCCAAGATTAAATAAATGCTACTTTTGAATCATATGTCGTATTGTTCCTACTTTGAGTGAACGAGAATGTTCTTGTGTAATCCTAGAATAAATAAATGCTACTTTTGAATCATATGTCGTTTTCATCGTACTTCCGGTGAACTAGAATCTTTACATACGCTAGTTTTCTAATAAGAAAAGGTATATTTCAGTAATATGATTATCTGGTCACAAATGTATAACTTCAAGGCAATATTAGCTATTGTTTATACTTTCAAGACTTAAGGAAATAGAAAACTCTTGCTAAAAATCACGTTACCCAATGAAACCGAATCTCTAACCTGTATCCTGTTCTTAAATAATCTTATCAGATCGTGACTTCATTATGGATGTCATACATGTTTAAAAATGACTGATCGAGTGAAGCCTGAGCGTCTGGTGGAAAAATTACCCTTCTTTGAAAATTGGGGACTGGTGCAACAGAACCACAAACAAATATTTGTACCAAATAACAGAAGGAACATCACTTGAGGACTATCATCAACAGCAATAACTAAAAGGACTTGTAAAATATAACTCAAAGAGAAAATAATGAAAATTTCAGAATGAAGCCACATAAATGGAAAGAACCATGACAGCTACTGAACATGCGAAACCTATTTTCCGGAATAAATATTTTAAGAAATATATTTTTATGTATTTTAACCAATAGCTTTGTGCTGCGTTTTCGGTTAATTTATTGCAAACCGTTTCCTTGTTGAGAGACACATAGTATTACCATTATCGTTATACGCAATGCTTCAAATATTAGGTTGGTAAAAAATAATGACGTAATAATGTCGTTTTTTGACGTATTTTTTTACGTCAAAAACGACATTATTACGTCATTGTTTTTGCACCAACCTAATACAACCTCTTCAATATCGACTAGATTTAACCCATAAAAATGACAAACCTTTCCTATTTTTATATTCTGATAAATATTAATTCATAAGTTCATGTTAGTGTTACCTCATCATGAGTTTTACAATAATAAAAAATCCGTAGTATTAACCCCTATCACAAAGTTAGATATTTGAGCTTAACAACTTTAACAAAATATTGCGATAACAATCATTAATATATGAAAAAGAACAAAAGAAAACTTATAGCGGACTCGTTTCTTCCTGTTAGGGATCTTATAAAAAAAAATGAAAAGATTTTATTTTTTTGTAATAAGTGTTTATAGACAAGGCAAACATTTTTATCTGTTTTTAAAATTTTTAAGTTTAAGAACGCTTATATATATTCACCTGTTTACCTGAAAATGTAGGCGAAGTATAGAGTACAGTATGCGACAGAAATCAATGTTTAATAAATGAAAGTGTGTAAGTGATCTTTTAGATAATTTTTAATGCAAATTAGTATTTTAATTTGTTGTATTTTAGGATTAATTTATGTCTTATATATTTTGAATTATGTGAGGTAAAGGATTTAACAATTTTTTTTCAATTTTTACAAAACAAATTCTAGTCATGTATCTTGGCTTGGGAAAGTAGTAATTCTTTCAGGATTTGTGATTTGAAGCGCAGTTTTTTTTATTTTGATAAGATTCGATAAATATGAATGCTGGTCGTTGTTTTAAAAATTATATACAAGTCAACAAATTTGAATTGACTATTTTTTCATTTCAATGAAAAAGAAGTTGAATATTTCTATCTTTCATTTCTTTCATTCATTTTCCCATTGAAACCAAGTAGTGTCTCCCCCCACCGTGTGATCACAACGGAAACAGTTCATTATTTATGAGGTATTGGCACGTCATATTAAACAATTCTATATTCCATTCATTCTTTATTTATTTATTTAATTATTTCTTTATTTATTTCATTTTTCCTCTGAAAGAAAGTAGTGTCTTTTTCCTACTTCCCTATGATCAAAACGGAATAGTCCATTATTTATGAGGTTTTCGCTTTGCGTAAAAGTCGTGCGAACTAATGAAGGAGGATGGAGCACATTTATAATAGGATTAAAATTAATGAGAACGACAGAGAAAATTTTGGAGTTTTGCCAAAATTCCTTGTATCGATGTGCATAATAGCTTTATTTGATGTTCAAACAGCACAATTCTAAGTTGAATATTTTACACCTTAGCAAGAGGATTCGCTACCCAGTCACTCTAGTTAAGTGTTCTCAGCTTATACTATAATCAACGAAATATAATTGCTAAAAACGAAGCCAAAAAGCTTATAAGAATTCAACAAGTGCCTGCAACAAAGAGTCTATGCACTTTTAGTTAGTTGACTATATCTCAGGTTCCGAAATGAATGTTATCCGCACACATATGCAAGAGTATCCACAGATTAATTTCGAAATGAATAGTGAAGATTGATAATTACAATACCCCCCTTTCAAGAAATAAGTGAGATTTTCTTGAGGTAACCAAAGACAAGGAAAAGCCAAAAGTTTAATCCAGTTTAAATAGAGTTTAATTGGATTTCGATATTTTTTTTCCACATACTGTACGAGCAACAGATGCCAGTAGGCTGAAAATGTATTTCGTTGTTTCTCCATTACAGGAAGCAACTACGTTACACGTAGAAGATGCGTTTAACTAGAACCGTCCTTTTGAGATGACTTAACTAGATGCGAATGCCCGCGGAATAGAAACGTTAACTTTCCTAGCAATGATATCGGCAAGGCAAAAAATAATAAAAATAAAAAAATAAAAAATAAATAAAAAAGAGAGAAAATTGAAAAAAAAAATATGTGGAAGTTGTTTGTTTGTCAAGATTCTTGTATTTTTCTTTTTCGCAAACATCTCTCAGTCTAATTACTGAGTAGTTGATTACTTCAGGGCAATCAGTCGTTTAAAGCTACTCAGCACAGCAGAATGTGCATTAGCACGAATTTTTAAAATGAACATTTACGGGCAAGTGGATGAAGATGCACATAGAAACAATTATACATACATTAGGATAGCTATGCTTCATAAATATATATTTAAATATTTATTATATATATATATATATATATATATATATATATATATATATATATATATATATATATATACATACATATGTATATATATATATATATATATATTGATAATATTAGTGGTAAATATACATATATATGCAAAATCCACAGGTGCATATATACACATGTATAATTTAGAATAAAAAATTTCCGAGAGGATAAAATCCAGGTAGAACTCAATGTCCAGGACAGAGTAAGGATATAATAAAAAGGCTTAAACACTAATATTCCATGGTCATAATTTATTCCATTGGAAACGTAAATACGATCCAATTCGTCAGACCTACAAATTCAAAAAGAAAACAGAAAAAAACCTACTCCGGAAATAAAAATAGAATTTAGAGAGAGTGTAATTATGAGAGTGTGGGACGAATGTTAGTTTATAAGAGAGGGGTTTAACAGAGAGAGTTTTATTTAAAATTAGGTGTGAGTGGAAGGGGGGAAATGACTGTTGTCGGATGTCTAAAACAGTATAAGGATACACATCGAAGTGACATACACACACCATGGCCGATCAAATCTTAAAGAAGGAGGGAGAGGTAAGGAAAGAAGTGGTGGGGAAGAAAGATGGGGCGGGTGAAATTAAAATTGCAGGGGACGCTGTGTAATTGAGAAAATTTGACAAAAATAATATCGACTGCAGGTTACAAATCAAATATTATAAAAAATAAATATGACGATTATCTAATCTGGCGAGGACCTATATTTTTATGTTCAAAACGCATGCAAAACCACACATACACAATAACTTATACACGTATATACATACACATCGCCGTGTACCTACATACACACTTACATATATCCATGTACACATACACATATATCCACATATTCACACATACATACACACATACATATACATACACACACACACATATATATCTGATTCAATATCTCAGATACTAAGCGCTTTCTAATAATTACCGCGCATATGATAAAGAAATAATTACCCTACATATATACACACATACACATACACACACACCTCCATATATACATATATATATATACATATATATATATACATATACATAGATATACACATATATATATATATATATACATACACATACACACACATATATATATATATATATATACATATACACATACATATATATACACACACATACATACATACATATACATGTACACACACATACATCCATATATATACATATATACATAGACACACACACATGTATATACACACACACAAAAACATATACACAAACATCTACTCGCATACATACATGTATATACTACACACGCACACATATATATACATATATATACACATACACACATACATATACATGTACACACACATACACATATAAATACATACACACATACACATACATACGCACACATATATACACGTATATCCACCTATACCCTATACACACATTTTCCTCATACATATACATAAATACACATGCACCCACATACACATATATACATACACACACATACAAAAACCAGATATATATACACACACACACATATATATATATATATATATATATATATATATATATATATATATATATATATATATATATATATACATACATATATATACATACAAAAATGTACACACATATACCTACATATACACACATACATCCATAGTCATCCACTCCTTACCCATTTACACATACTTGTACATATGAACATACGCATGCATGCGCATAAACATATATACCTAAAACCTTACATTTCTATACAATTAAACAAAAAAACAATGTATCCCTATATCTATCCGTTTAGCTATACATACATACATACACATATACACGCACATCTATACCCACATACACACATATATATGCACATACATACATACACATACACATATATGGGTACATATATACCAACACTTACGCACACCCACACACATACATATACATACATATATATACATATATATATATATACATATACACACATCCCTGCATATATATCCTTCTATATATACCTACACCCACATACGTATACATGAATATATACACATACACACACATATCCATACATATACATACATATATATACCCACATACATACAAATACATACATATAAATTAGAATTTCAAAACTAAATAAGTAAAATTTCAACAATTTAAATATACACATATACCCACATACATACAAATACGTACAAATACATACATATAAATTAGAATTTAAGAACTAAGTAAGTAAAATCGCAACAATTTTGGCGTAAAAAAAAAAAACCATAGCGCATCACAAAAACATACACAATGATCTATATAGCGATAAACAAAATAAACATAATAGTCATTCCGTTAAAATGTCATGCCCGATGTTTTGAACCAAGATGGAACTGACATAAGTGACAGAAAGTTACAAAACGGTGTTTATGTTTTGAATCTTTTCTTATGTCTACATTTAGAAAATATCTCATTACGAAGATTCAACAGTTCATCTTGATTTTTATCTTTGATAATAAAATTTTTTTCCGCCAAGCACAGATCACACCGATGGCGGAAGTTATTAGGTGTTTTGGCTCTTGATAGGTATCTCCATTTCAAAAGTGGGGTTAACCCCTTATCCACCAGATCCCAGTAGTGTTTGGATAAGGAAGTTTGACTTCTAAGGCATCTATATCTAAAAGAGTGTCTATGGTTGTATAGACGCTGCTTCCAATTACCGGCGGATATACCTATATATCTTTTTTTCTCGTTTATATTTTCCTCGGGAAAGATAGTTGCCTCGTATATTACATTTTTGTAGTTACATTTACCCCCGATTGGGCAATGATCTTTATTCCTACAATTGCAGGTAGGGTTACTTGATTGAGTCACATTACAATGGTAGTTTCTAAGTATTCTGCAATTATGGGAAGATATGATTTTCTCCATATTTCTAACGCATGAGTAACTAATTTTCAGAGTCTTCCTATTGAAAATTTTACTTAATGGATGTTTACTGTGAAAATGTTTATCAATTAATTTCAGAAAAAAACTTCCTATATCAATATTAGAGAGCTTGCAATATGGTGGGTTGAACCATATTACCTTCCTCTTTCTATTTTTAGATCTGTTATTGTTCTGATTTCCAAGTTCTCCGTTATAGTTTAATTCCTGTCTAAAACCACTATTTTTGAGGGCCTGATTGTATATAAATTTATTATTATCA
>OZ010583.1:105900174-105937674 GCA_963932145.1 Acanthosepion lycidas | reverse complement strand
AGGGAAGATAACATATTTTATCTTTCAGTTGATATATATATATATATATATATATATATATATATATATATATATATATATATATATATATATATATATATATATATGCGCCTTATTAGTGAAAATGATGAATATCCTTGATAGAGCTTACATATGTGTTTGCATGGATAGTAGGTTATTAGCTTTTTGGTTAAGACGGTCGATTTTAGTGTTTTTAAACTACAATTGTCCTCTGTGGCTCAATCGGTAAAAGCACGTCTGGCTATATGACGGTTCCGTATAGGATACACGTTCGATTCCTTTCGGAAGACGCATATTTTCTATTCAGGCCGGTAAATTTCGCTATTAGTCCTTATTATAAACAGAGCATTTACTTTAATATTTGTATTGATAAAAAGAAAGTATAAACATAAAATATGTCTTAAATTATATGTAAATATATTTGCAGTTAAAAAGATTAAGGGAACCGTGGTAATTTTTTTTTAATTTAAGGGAACAGTATTATACATGGTTAGAAAAATATGATATCTTAATAGAAAAAAATGATATTTTAATAGAAATTTTATTATGAAATAACGGAAAAAAATATGATTAAATATTCTCCTTTAACCTTGATTAGCGCAACACACAATTTTGATATTCATTGCAAAAGTCTCTCAAAGTATAATTTTGATAATTGATTCCATTCTTTTTTTTTTCAGTGACTCTCAGATCTCTTTTTTCAATATTTCACTCTCCTGTCAAGTTCCTCTCATGATTTTACAGGGGGTGCCTTCAAACTTTTGAACTGTTGTATAACTAACTATCTATCTATCTATATATATATATATATATATATATATATATATATATATATATATATGAGGTGTACTTAGGCATCAGTTTTTTAGGCAAATAAATTTTATTAAATGCAAATCGACAATTTCTGTTCTATTTTAATTGGATTTTTGTCAAAATTTCGAATAAGATTCCCGTATATTGGCCTTGAAATTGATAATAAAAGTCCGAATTTCCCGTTTGTTCTGTTGTTTTGTTTAAGTAATTTTGTTCATCTCAGTCCTTATATTTAAAGATACATGTGCTACCCGTGAGTTAAGATTACTTTCGTTGCTTTCTGGTATTCCAGTGAGAACTGAATGTTTGAAATATTTGAAAGTGACGTCTAAAGTTTAAGAAGAGCAACACAGTCCCAAAAATGCATGAAATATTATTAGTTCTGTTTCTTATGCGTATTATATCTACCGGTATATTGGCATGAAGGAACCATTTTTCTAGAACAGTGACAATCCGGAAATTAAGCACTGTTTGTGACCATGTGTTCAGAGATGTAGACTGAACAATCAGGTGTCGATTGCGGAGTGTTGATTGTTGATGTTTTCGCTTAAAGTATGTGGCACCAAGTGGCAAATTTCTGAACCTGCCCCATTGAGTGAAGGGGGTTCATCAAATTTTTTTTTTAATCACAATCCATATGATCCGCCATTTTTCCAATAGTTTGAGGTGTGAAGAAGCTGATTCAATCATCAAACTAAATTGATAGATCGATGTGTGATTCGCCCTTGAGGTTGAAATTCCTATTATTTAAGAGCGAAAACCAACAGATGGCGGTACTGTGAAACATCACTTCTTCTCCATACACAGTACAATTGTCCACAAAGAGCTTCGGTGGTATTATCACCTCGATTAAACGCAAAAAATACCATTAGATGTAATAATAACTATGGCTATATATTTGTAAATAGAAATCTTGCTGAATTTGTATTGTTTTAGATTTCGCTGTAGTTTTACTCATAAAGTTTTGGTATGTTTTAGTGACCAGAATTTTGAAAACTTTTCCTAATGGTTTATATACTTTTTGATACTCTTTCTGACTTCTACCTCTCCACATTAGTTTTCAGTTTTATCCAAACATTTCTTATTATTTCGCTATTCATTTTCAACGACGAATATATACGCCTAGATTCTATTTCACAATCGGTCCTCTACACCCGTGGACAAATTAATTGAACCAACCGCTTTAGTTCCCTTTATTTTATCATACGGTCTGTTTTAGATACGGATTAGGTAATTTGCTATGGTTTGCAATAATACAAATCTATTTTCGGGGTGTATAATGAAATTTATTTGGCTTTGGAAAATATTGCGCAAACTTGGATTGAATCAGATTTTCTTCGTGCTCAGGCACTATTGTCACAACTCTCGATTAGTTGCCGTAGGGCCATTGTCTGTGATGGACATTACTCCAAGGAGCGTACGAATATTGCAACGCTGAGCTTTACCAGTGTGCAAATCAAAGTACTATAGTCTGGCTCAGAAACTCTCCTGATTTAAATCCAATAGAAAATCTGTGGTCATTTTTGGAATGGACATACCAAATACTAACATGTGCACAGGGGTCATGTTTTATTGGAAAAATACGAAAAAACGTAAATTTTAACTAAAATATTCGCATATTTGCACGGTGGGTGGTGGGTATTGTTTTTCTTTTCTTTCTCTATGTTTGTATTTAGATCCCCTGTTTTAATTTCATTTTTTCTTGTTTTCTTATAAAAAATGAAAAGCATTTGCTGCGTCCTAGGTACTGAAACCAGTAGATTTTGTATTCGACATTAAGATATAAATTGTATATATATATATTAAATTTTACTTTCTAGACATGTATTCTATTTAGTGATTAATTTTGAAAATTTAAATCTAAAATTTGAAAAATAATGACTATGATTCGTAGTCTCCTGTAATTAATCAGTTTTAATCAATGAATGTAAAATTTTCAGGAATTCATAGAAACGCTTAAAACATTATAAAACATTTTTTGTTTTAAAAATAGAAAAAGTAAAATTTGAAAAAAATAGTACTGGAAGACAAACAGGAAATAGAAGAATATAATATTAAAAAAATGAATTTACAATTTGAAAGAAAGTAAAATTGATTTGCTTTTTTTACGGGTGATCAAAATTTGCAGGTTATTTAAAACCAGAAATACTTTAAAGTGTACGGATTACTTTTGCGACAATAATACTTGCCTAATACAAGTCATACTAATAATCCCATAGTTGGGAGGAGAAGAATTGATTTCATATGCTTCCCATACACGTATGTGAATATAACGAAAATGACTCGAATTGTCACGTGGTTCTCCGACTTCCAACCCCGATTCGTCATCCATCACATCACCCGCACATTCAAGATTACAGAACCTGGTATTCCTAAGGGATAACCGATCACGATATTGACCAGTCTCCACATTGCTTAACTTCGGTCATCGCACAAGAACCGATGTTTCAACGTTATGCGACTACATGCCAGGAGAGAAGAGATAACGTGAGAAAATAAAGGAATGTGTTCAAGAATATTTTCATCTCTTCGCCAAAAAAAATGCATGCTAATGAAAACAAAGAACGATGCAAGTTTCAAAAGAGGAATTAATGAATGTCTGGCATGTTGATCGCTTCACATTTTATCCACGTTTCTAGATATGAAAACTTGTGAAACGATGCAATAGGTTGCCGGTGCCGAAACGTAACTTGGCACCGGTCAGTTTTACGTGGTTTGGCAACGTTATCCCCTCTTTGTCTTCAGGTTCTTTCATTTGCAACGTCAAACACGATGTCACGCACTGGATGCTCTGTTGGCATATTCAAGAGTTGGCATGTCCAGAGAAGGCAGAATGAACAGTTATAACTTGTAAAAGCAGATAAGGCTGATTTAAGAGAAGAATACGCCTTAATATTCTGTGAGAAGTAACTGATCCGGGCTAATGGTCTTAGTTATAATTCTGGGGAATATAGGTAATTGATTTCTCGTGTTAATGTACTTCTACAAATATAAATACTTACCTGAAATGCCTTCTTAAGAAGTTCGTCTGTTGATTTTTATTAATATTTCAAATAGCAGATTATAATAAAAGCAGTTCACTTCTCCTTCTTTTTCTCTTTCTATAACTTTCTCTGTTTCAACCTCTCTCCCTCTATACGTACACACACATCCCTATATATGTGTATAATATATACATGTGTGTGTGTGTGTTTGTGTGTTATAGGAATAAAGTGTTGCTGCCGAAATTGAGTTTGAACATAGAACGCCATTTCTAGTCTATCCTCTATTACTGTACGGATCGACATTTCTAGACTGTTCTTTATTGCTATACGGATTCATCGTTTCTATTTTATCCTCTGTTGCTATTCCGATCGCTATTCTCTTCTCTACACTATCCCCTATGGTGATTACTATTAGGTGGCCACTTTTCGAGCTAGTATTAACGAGCAAGTCCTATTAGTGCGAGTGCTATTCAAAGGTGTCTGATACCAGTATTGTTCAACGGCGTTACAATTGTTGTATCTACGATTACAAAGTCTCTACTGCAACGAAAATTACGAAAGTGGCAATGAGTATTCGTTGCTATTACAAAAGTAGCAACGAGTGTTAGTTGACATCAAACACACACACACACACACATATATATATATATATATATTATATCGCACATTGAATGATCGTGTTAGTGAAATAGTGCTCTATATAATATAACAGAACTATAAATTATATATAAATAAATATACATCTTTCCATCTACATTAGCACGGTTCGGAGTGATATCAACAACAAAATATTCCGGTGCTGAATTTAGAATCAATTCAGCCCCTGAAGATTTCATTGAGCATGGATCACTGAGTCGGTGATGGAAATATATACAGTTACACCTCCTAGTACGAGTGTACCATTATACGAACAACTTGCTTTACGAGATGCCATTCGTGAGTATTTTTGTATCGCAGGTTGAGCAAAAATTAAACCGTCATATAGACGGAAGCAGTTGGTGATTGATGCAAAGTGAAAGAGCGCCAGCTGACGTCATCTATTTTTAAGAAACAACATAATCAAAGGGAACGTGATGCATACCTGTGAATACCTGACGTTCAGAATATTTATTCGTTTTATCAGAGAAAATTATTCGAAGTACTTATCATTGATAACATCACCTATAACGCTATCGATAGTTTTCCATTCCCTTTCAAGTCTTTGGGCCTCATGGTTGACGCGGACCAGTTTGGTGAGCTCGTCGATGAGCACAAAGAGGAGCTGACGACAGGAACTTCAAATATTTCAGGAGCATATAAAACATGGAGCAGGTAATTGAACTAGACAATGACGAATGTTTGTCGAATGTTGCCCACACGCGTGAGATCAAAGAAGTTCTGGTGATGTCGAATAAAGTGCACGCTTTTTGTGGAAAAATACAACCGAGAAAAATTAATTGAAAGTGATCCGGCTTCTTTGTTCAACGAAAAATATGTTGACTATTTTCGTTGCATTTTGAAATCAAGAGCGAAGTATATCTCTATTGAGGAGTTTATAAAGAATAGACCTGTAAGTGCTGAAAAGCAAATCAAATTCGGCAAATGTATTATGTTCAGAATGAAAACGAGAGAAATTTTCTTATGAAAAGTTTGTAGATTTATGAAAGTTTTTTATTTCTTTTAGTCAAACTGATAGCGTGGGACCACATGTGACAGCAATATTCTCAGCATGGGCGAAGGGTAGACCTGTAGATATGTAAGATAGATCGTGAGTAGAAAAATCATCTCGCTCGTACCGCTGTGAGCAAAACATTTTAAACTAATATAATGCTGTACTGAAAGGTCTTCGAAATGAGAAACTGAAATTTATTGCTCAATATCCCGGAACAAATTTTACCACGCATTGATGACAGCATGTCACTGTGAGAATGTCGGCTTGCTGCAAGAATGCATGTTCCCATTACTATTATAAATTATCTCCTGGAATTTGACATTCATCAATGTCAGTCATTTTAATGTTTATTTTCCTTATCCTGAGTTTCGACATATGATCAAAATTATCGTAAAGGTGCTGTTGTTATTTAGTAATCCCGAAGACATTTTTATCATGACCTTTTGGATGCTGAAGAGGAAACCTATAAAAGAAATAATAAGTATAGCCGTAATCGTACAAGTGCTCTCTGATTATATCTCAAGGAAGCAGTAATGAGTCGTTACCTAGATTTTTTTTCATTCATGCGTTCCAAATGTTTTTTAACTTGATGATATTCTATATTCTTGTAGCTTTAACATGGATACCTAATTTTTTTCGATTCTTACTTGCGTATCAAGAAAGATGATAGTAATATTACACGTGTATGACTGTTTGGTTTAGTTTGATTTTCGGTATATAAATCTCAGTGGGTTATTTAATGCCGACAATGTTTTTTATAGCTTTAACGATGGATCGTATGTACAGGTTCCACTAAAGCTACAGTTGGTTTGCTTTGGTTTGTTTTGTTTAACGGCATATCAACCTCAATGGGTTATTTAATGCCGTCAAGAATTTTAGTGCTGGTGATATTTTATTTTCTAAAAATATATTGTTAGTAATATTTTTTTCCAAAAATGCAATGCTGGTAATAATTAAAAAAAATGTATTGTTGGTAATATTTTTTTTCCAAAAATATATTTTTAGTAATTTTTTTTCCAAAAATGCAATATTGGTATTGATTAAAAAATGTATTGTTGGTATTATTTTCCTTTTTCAAAAATGTACTGCTGGTAAAAATGTCCCCAAAAAAGTATTGCTGGTATTAAAACCTATTTTCCTACTTTCATAGCGTTTTGACCCCTTTTTTGTTAGGTAATTATTTACCCATAGCTATGTTCCTAAGAAGTGCTACCAACACGTGTCAGTGTGGACCTGGGAACATCAGCAATTAAGAGGTGGTTTCACGCTCCTCAAAACCTGCTGTTCAGAGGCCTTGCAGTTGGACTTAGTTTATTGCATTAACCAGGACACAGATGTAGTTTATCGTCTTATCCAGGATGCCTCTTTTGGGTTGGGGCTGGTCTTACCCCGTCTGCAGAGGTGCAGTCGGCGCATGCTAAAGTCCCGACAGGCCCAGTGCATCACTGCTTCAAAAGGAAATATATTGCTTACTATTTAAGAAAGAGATTATATGATCAACATGATGGTTCTTCTTCTTGTTAGTTATCTGGGGCTATTTAAACCACATGCCATAGAAGCATTTAATGGACACTGGATGTTTGTCCCTATTGTCCTTCCTGGTTGTGACAAACATTACATAAACATTATATATATTACGTGTTTTAGACAACTAAGTACAGATCCAAGCCGGAGAATAGGTGGAGGCGGAAAACTAGCGCCTCATAACCAGATGCTTCGAGTAGATGGAGGTCGGCAGTCCAGGAAGGCAGTTCATCTAGGGAAAGGAAAACCCTTATTTTAATCCTCCGCTGCCTTGACGTCATATCAAACACGGAAAAGGCTATGGAATTAATTCCATATAGAAAACCGTGAGTGGAGTCCGAAAGATGGTTGGCTGCCAACACTGATAATTTTCCGGCAAATCCTCCAGCCTAGTCGTCCGTAATGCCCTGCATTACTTTGTATTTTGTCGTTACAGCCTAGAGGGAAAATATAGTCTAGATAGAGCACAGCCACAATATACCATCGTTCAAGACTGCGCCTTAGAGAGGTCACTTCAGTTTCACCAACAAAGGAATGAATTTTAACCAAACGGCGAAATCTTTATCTCGCGAGATAAACGGATGTCTTCTGGAATATTAATGAATAACTTTGTCATAATAAATGTATCCGTAAAGTTCTGAATTAGACCAGAATTTGTTCTTGTTTGTTGTCTTAGATATTGAATGAAAAGCCGATGATTACTGATTGTTCGAAAATATAGCATGATGGTAATAACAGTCTTTAACTGTGAACGTGATATTAATAAATGCAAATTTAGCTTATAAATGCAGTTTGAACTATATCTAGCATATGTCAAATTTACTAAAAAATAAGTCAATGTATATAATATTAGCATAATGTAGTTACATTCACTTCCGTGCTAATATCATTGGGAAAGGTATGAACCACTTGTTCTCCTTCTCCCCAGCTAAGGGTAAATAGCAGGACAGACTGCGTTCTATAGCCTTGGATGACAAGTGGTCTACCGCAGTAAGAAATGGCAAAGTACTGTGGGAAAAAAATCTGCCTCATCAGTCATGTATCGGAAGATAAATGATCACCTAAGCGTGTATCACGCATGGCACATAACTGACTGACTATTCATTTAAACAAGCAGACTATGAGTAAATGGCAGGGCAGACCGTGTTCTTTAGCCTTGGCTAGCAAATGGTCTACGGCAGAATGAAATGGCAACCTACTGATTGGCGATTGCGGAAGATTTCAGCGAAACTTGTATCTAGATTATAGACAAATATGACATGCATATATATATATATATATATATATATATATATATATATATATATATATATATATGTTAAAGACATTTTTATGTTTAACGTTCTTGTTATAGATACAAGTATTTAAGTAAATGCTCTGTTTATAATAAAGAGTATTAATTGACATTTACCGGCCTGAATGTCCGACAAATTTTCATAGAAAATATTCGTCCTTGATTCCTTCCATGAACTCGTACAATGATAACTGCTCATGGCGTATCAAATGTAAACAAATGACGTCATACATTAAGAAAATTGGAAGATTGAAGTTTATAAGCAGTAAATTCGACCTTAGGCACGTCAAGCTAAATGACGGTTCCGTATAGGATGCAGGTTCCAATCCTGTCAATGGAAAAATATTTTCTATGAAAATTTCTCGGACATTCAGGCCGGTAAATGTTATTTAATACTGTTTATTCTAAACAGAGCATTTACTTAAATACTTGTATCTATAAAAAGAACGTTAAACATAAAAATGTCTTTAATAAATAAATTGTCGGACTTTGTTCATTTCTTAATATATATATATATATATATATTATGCGGATATATATATATATATATATATATATATATATATATATATATATATATATATATATATATATATATATCCCCGTACGAATAGACGGATTGATTGCTGGTGGGTCCGTCTCCGCATCTCTATATATGTTCTTGGTCTCAGGGAATATTATACCAATATCATTGGCTAATAAATTAATTAATTTACATATATAATAATATAAATTTGATCAAGTCCGTACTAATTATTGAGGTATTTTCTTCGTACATATTTCTTTCCTTTTTACGATTTTAAACTAGTAATTTTCTGCATTCTACAACTTGTGATTCACCAGTAAAACTTTCAGCCGTAAATCTCGGATCAACTGTGATATGGAAAGCTTTTTATCAATGAAGAAAAGTTAAATTATCTCAAGTGTACTACTAGGAAGTGGGTGCAAGCAAAAAAAAAAAAATCTATATTGCATCGGATATTTAAAGTAGGAAGATTTATATATTGTTGCTTTCCAGATTTACGAGAGGGAAAAAAATTTTAAGACGAATATTTAAAAATCCATTTACCACTCTGAAATAAAAAATGTTCACGTGTTACATGCAGGCCTCGTTCTCGTCATGAGTTTTCGTTTGACCATGAAAAAAAATTGGCTTCAGATTATTGAAACAACATGGTCTGAAAGTCTTGTCGCTCTTACACAATAGAATGTTCTATTCCTGATGGTTGGTCCCAAAATGATAGTGCCTATAAAGACCTTCTTGATGCATGACAAGGTCAATGAAAATTAATAAACTTAATCCGATACATGTGCTTTGTATTACTGTCGTACTTCTTCTATTCTTCACTTTATTTGTTTGCTTGGGGATGACAAGACTTTCGGACCCGATTGCAGATAACATATTCGTCAGAGACTGTGATCCTTCAGTTGAAACTGGATGATTTATTTGCGTTTGAGCAGAGAGCCGAAGATGAAAATATCCAGCCTATTATTTTATTCAGTTAAGTCTTGAAGCAGAGAAACATCTCAGCGATTGATATATCCAATTGTTTTGACAGCGCTCATATAAATTATTTGGGATATCTCATCGCTGTCCTTTATTGAGTGTCATATATTATTTTAATAGATGTTTCGAATTTTTCATCACTAAAACTGCAGACATGCTGGAACATTCTCGTTCATCCAGATGAAAACCCCCACGTCTGGTCCAACTGAAACACTTACGATGATGACTCACATCTATGGCACGATTCCGATAAACGCCACATATCTTTTTGCTGTTTTTATTTTTCGGAAATAAATGAGAATATAATGGCTATAAGGCATCACACTTTTCGTCAGTTCTATTTACGTTAAAAGGATTTACAATTCACTGTTTCCACACGAATCGTATAAAAAGACGTGGAAAAATATCATATTTGAGGAGACGTGTATATTATATGTCTATCAGGCTTCATCAGCTCGCTATCGCTTCACAACTTAAGATATATTCATTACTTGTACCACGAAAGCAAAGATAATAGCTAGTATAATGTATTAATATATATTTTTAACATCGCACAATAAGGCAACCCTGAATCTGAGCTCAAAGCAAATCTTGTCCTGTGTCTACATTTTCTAGGGCTTTTGAATGCGATATGGATCATTGAAATCGGATCAGTGGGGGCGGAAGATTTGCTTGGACACATACATGCACAAACACACGCACATACACTGTACTTTATATATAAGAATAGTCAGGTTTGAAAAAAAAAAATCATGTATTTATACACAATCTGGAGCATAGAACACTACGATTTTTGTTCCAATTTATGAAATATTAAAAATACGGAATTTACTTTGCCAATCTGTTAGTATTAAAGTGATTGAAAGTTTTAAATCCTAACAGAAATTAAAACAAACATGTACCAAGTGTGGTATTTAAGAAGATTACTTAATTTAATAACCAATTTTATAACGACATTAAAATATTTCATGCAGCCAAGAGTGAAATAAAGGTCGAAAATAAAGACACCTTGAGTGTTGTCATATTAATGAATATATGCTAAAAGAAGTATGAATGCAGGAAGTGTTTTACCAGTGGATGAAATATTTGACACTGAAAACCAACGGCGTATTGAGATAGCGAATGCTGCCTTCCAAAAGATAAACTAAGTAATAAGAAGCAAGAAAATTTCTTTAGAAATAAAGAAAAGAGTACTGAATGTTTACGTAAAATCAGTCGGAACAATTAACTCACGGATGAAGAATAGACATGAAACAACAGAACTGTGGTTCTACAGCTGCAGACTGACATTAACCGACAGTGAATATATGAGCAATAACGAAATTTTGAAGAAAGTTTATCCAAAAAACAGCACTAATAATTTAAATCGGCAATAGACATTTGAATTTTCTAGGTCATATATTGAGGAAAGAGAGGTTGGAAAATTTGACACTCAAAAAACATACTGAGGAAAGGTGGACAACGGAAAACAATACTTAACTTAGCTAGCAAGCTTGGGTAAATGTATGGCAGAACAAGGTTTTAGGAGGGATAAGGAATGAAAGAAAACATTAAGAACTATCAAGAACTGGAAATTGTGGAAAGTTCTTAAGGGACACGGCGCATAGATGAAGAAGTTAATTTAATAACTGTTTCGTTTATAATGTCATTAAAATATTTAATGCAGCTCAGCGTTAATCAGAGGTCGAAAATGAAACCACCCAAGTGTTGCGGTAAAAAAAGAAAATTATGCTGAAAGAACGGTTAATGAAATATTATTAATTTACCATAAATGCAATTTAGTAAACTTAGGGAGTGATGGATAACGGCTCGTAATAAGAACTCGGAGATCCGAGTTCGAATCTCAGTCGCGTTTGTTATATTCACTAAGGCACAAATACCCCTTAGAAAAGTATGAATCCATCTCTTCTCCTCCCAGCTATGGGTTGAATAGCGGGACAGAGTGGGTTCTTTAGCCTTGGTTGGCAACCAGTACGGCAGAAAGTAATGGCTGCCTAATGCGGGAAAAAATCTTCTGCATCGCGAGTCATGTATCAAAACATACCTGATTGCCCAAGCGTGCATCAAGTTCAGCACTAACTGACTGATTAACACTATTACGTCTAATACTACTATTATCTTGAAGACGCTGTCAAAAAAATGCGGAAAGAAAACTAATCAGACATAAAATATAACAAAGTCCCACATTCACTTAAACATTTCACACATTTTTTAAGCATTTCACCCCAAGCAAGTCGGGATTGGCACTAACACGCAAGGCGTTACACAGAGTAAAGAGGCGCGTTTGAGGAAACGATATAGAGAAGGACAGAGATCAAGATCAAAGCATCAGAAGATGTCAATTGGCATTACATTTGGATATTTAAATTTTATAGCCATCAGTGAAGCAAGTAGGGGGAAGGGAGTTCCACTGCAGTGCCGGAGAAAAGCGTTTCAAACAGTGAAAGGATGGGACCGAGATATCAGCCTAGTAGCAGGTTTAAATTCGTGCGGTTGGAGTAACCCTGTAAGTATCTCGTCAGAGCAGTTTCCATGAAAATATTTGCAGAAATGACAGAGGGAAGCCACGGCACTCTGTGAGAAAGGTGCCAGGTCAGGAACTATGACATTTTGTCGACTACCTCAAGATTAACAACGGGGACACCAGGCAATATATTGCAACAGTATTCAATGCAAGGACGAATGGATGATTTGTAGATGTGAAGGAATATCGCACTACACTGAAAGGAAAACCGGAAAAAAGTAAAGAGTCTTTGTTTTTCTTATTGTATAGTAAGAATAGACGGTTTTCTCACTAGGGATAATAGGAGATATGAACACAGTTTAAAAACTGCTCTTGTCATGTGCGACTGATTCTAATTTACATAATAAAATAACCTTGGATTGTTGAATGTCTGAAAATAGAAGCGACTATTTTCCTGTATTTATGCAAATACAAATACATGAATGATACACAAATGTAGATTTCCATATTTCAACCGTTATGAGTGCTGCCCTCACAAAAGAAGAAAACGTGATATTTATTTATATAGTTGTATCTGAACATTTCTTCTGTAAATAGATCCAGCATTCATTCAACACACATCCTTGCGCAAACATACATATTCTCGTATTGATTTCTTCGACAAAGATTTATAATGGTCGGCTGATTGAATTGAACCGTGTTTTTTTTTTCAATCTGCCAAAGAATTTGATCCAAAATAAAATATTTTTATAAGACATATAAATCAACAAAAATAGACTCTCAGTAATTAGACTTCTATTTTCAAGAAATAATATTTGAATAATATATTTAAAATGAGGCTAAACAGTGCATAGAAACAAGTACAAATCTTTTCTGAAAGGGCAAATATAAAAATAATTACGGAAATGTTTTGAGTCCACAATGGATAACAACTAATCCAAGCCTACTTCATGAAGTAATGGCAAAACACAGTAAATGAAGCGAATGCAATCTCTCTCTCTCTCTCTCTCTATATATATATATATATATATATATATATATATATATATATATATATATATATATATGTTGCGAGATTTCACTTTTGTAATTATATATATATATTTATATATATATATATATATATATATATATAATGAAAAAAAGTATTAAAGTGAAAACTCGCAACATATATATATATATATATATATGTATATATATATGTTGCGAGATTTAGTAATTGTCATATATATATATATATATATATATATATATATATATATATAACCAAAACACAGCAGCCCTTCTACAGAACGCATAACCCCATTAGACAATCCCAGACAACCTAGATTAGCCCCTAGTAGACAAGCAACAACAAAGACACTCAAACTTTAAAAAAAAAAACGGAATAAGCCCCCAACCAGGACACCTGGATGGGGGTATAGCATCCCTAATAAGAGATCTGATGCAAGCTTTCGAGCTTTTACAAAAGACCATCGCTATGCTTGCAAATTCAAATTTGACCCATACGGGCGAGTTATAAATTTAATTAACAATAAATTTTCACTCAGGGTATTAAATAAAGGACTAAGCTTTTGCCCTAGTCCCCCAAGGTTCGATAAAGACACCTTGGCAAAGGACCTGAAATCCTTCTTCAGAAGAATACGGTTAAAAGCCCACTACGGGGACAATGATCACACACCTTCCATACTTGATACATTAAAAGAGAAGGACACTACCTACATCCAACAAAACACGGACATTACTATACAGATATTTGAACTAGCCATAGCAAATGAAGAAACAATGGCACGTATACTGCCACGTGACAATATTACTGAAGGGGAACGTATAGCCCTCGATACGCTGACACATTGTGATGACCTAATCATAACACAGGCTGACAAAGGGGGTGCGAAAGTGATCTGGGGAATCGAAGAATACATTAAAGAGGCCAACAAACAGCTAGCCGACAAAGAAACCTATAAAAGCATACCTACAGATCCCCTTCCAGAATACCAAAAAGAATTAACTAGCTCACTAAACATAATGCTTCGCAACAATCTAATCGACAAGGAAACATGCACAACACTTACACCCACAAACATTACATCTGCTCGCTTCTATCTCCTTCCTAAAATACACAAAAGCAACAACCCAAGAAGGCCGGTCATTTCATCGTTCAACTGCCACACGACAAAAAATTTCCAAATACATAGACCATTACAAACAACCGCTAGCTAAGAAAGTAAAATCCTACATCAGAGACATAACAGATCTACTAAACAAAATTAATCACATACAAACAGTTCCAGAGAATACTATTCTAGTGACTATGGACGTTAGGCCACTCTATTCAAATATTAAACACATCGAAGGGCTAACCGCCCTTCAGGTAGCACTTACTAAAAGAAGAAAACAAGATCCCCCCCGCAGAAGGCATCATAAAACTCATGGAGCATGTCCTTACATTGAATACTTTTAACTTCAATGGAGCACACTCAGTTCAAATACGAGGTTGTACCATGGGCACCATTGCAGCTCCATCATATGCTTCAACATTCATGGGAAAATTTGAGGAGACCCATATCAATCCAACCATTGGTAGCGACTGCGTATTCTATGCAAGATATATCGATGATATATTCTTTGTATACACGGGTAGTGATGACAAACTTACCCAATTCCTTATGACCCTAAACACAGTGCACGACTCAATTAAGTTTGACTATGAAAAATCCACAACATCAGTAACATTTTTAGACACCCGCATTTACATAGATGAAAACAGGAAACTACAAACGACACTACACACTAAAATCACCGACACCCACAACTATCTACACTTTAAGTCTTCCCGCCCTAAACACCTCAAAGAGAACCTTCCCTATTCACAAGCACTTAGACTCCGAAGAATATGTTCCAACAATGAAAAATTAAATAAACACATTGAAAATCTGGAGCATCAATTCACAACACGTGGCTATAAACAACACCTAATCAGGGAACAAATAAATAAAGCAATTTCCACACCTAGAGAAGACACCCTAATGTACAAGTTTAAAAATAAATCTAGACGCATCCCTCTAGTAACCTCTTTAAACCCCACTCTGCCTCCACTATCCCAAATAATCAAACGTCGCTGGGAAATACTACATCTCAAACCAGACCTAAAATAATTGTTTAAGGTACCCGGACTTCTTGCATATCCTAGACCTAAGAACATAACAGAAATCATGGGTACTAAACACATTTCAGGGGACAAGGTAATCCGTAATAAACTAAGAACAAAAGTAACAGGATTTTCCCAACCATGTAACAACAAAAGAAGTTTATATTGCAACCATATTAAACACACGAATTAATTCACTAGCTCAATCACTAAATATACTTTCAAAATCAACCACGATTCTAACTGTAGAAGTCATAACATAATTTACCTCCTAGAATGCAAACTATGTCAGAAAAAATATGTAGGAAAATCTGAATGGCCCTTTCACTACAGAATTAATAATTATCGCAATCGAATTAAGTCGACTCCACAAGAAAAAATATTACCTGTAGAACAACATTTCCGCCTAGAAAAACACGATTTCAAAACCAATGCCAAATTCACTATAATTGAGAAAATAGAAAAGTTCAGAGCAGATAACATTAGAAAGATTTTAGAGTCCCATGAAAATAAGTGGAAACAACGTCCAAAAACACAACATCCAGCCTGGCTAAACCATAAATTTAACAATATAGATAGTACTAATATATAACTCAACAAATCAAAAATTACCCACATTTCTCACCCACACAAGACAGGCATGATTATGTTGCGAGCTTTCACTTTAGTAATTGTCATATATATATATATATATATATATATATATATATATATATATATATATAGGTCCAAGTGATTTTATAACATTTATATCATAATTTTCGAAAAAAAAATATATATATATATATATATATATATATATATATGACAATTACTAAAGTGAAATTTCGCAACATATATATATATATATATATATATATATATATATATAGGTCCAAGTGATTTTATAACATTTATATCATAATTTTCGAAAAAAAAAATTATATATATATATATATATATATATATATATATATATATATATATATATATATAATTACTTTCAAACATGTTTCGATGATTATGAGAGACAATGACATAAACTTTGTTATTAGGAATGTTTTATATTTTAATTTTTCCATTTGGCTGGTATAAGGAAGTTTAAGTAGTTTTCGTAGTGTAGCCCTAACCTCTTTTCGCGATTTCTTTGTTGTTTAATGAGCATATAAGAACGGTAATTAGTTCATATATTTTATGAGAAGATCTACTGATATCCTGAACGAATGTGGCTTTTTAGTCCGGACTGGCACAAACCGTACACTTAAGAGTTCCGACAGCGGGTGTTGACACACACACACACACATAACGAATAATTGAGGTAAGATTATCTAATGTAGCGTATAAGAACATGAGCAGAATTTGGCTCATGAATTGCTTAAAATATCTCATATGCACATATATAATTATGATATATACTTATATATATATATATATATATATATATAACAGTTATATATGCAATACATATATAAATATCTATGTCTATCTATCTATCTATCTATCTATCTATATATATATATATATATATATATTTATATTTATATTATAATTATGTACAAATATATATGCTAAATGCAGTGTGATTATGAAAGATTCTGACTGTTTTATTATTTATTAGATAAAAGTTACACAACAAATTCGACATATTTTTACTCCTCAAAATAACCACTATCGACATCTTTTCTCAACGTGCCTCCAACTGCGCAATAACTTAGCGGTAAAAATCAAATGTCTTTGATTCGAGGACATCTGTGAGTGCATGCCGCAACTCTGCTGCATTTGTTGAGAATTTCGCACGAAGATTGTTGTTCAAGAAAAGTTTAGTTGTTGTATTCTGTTGTCACAAAATCTAAGGAGTAAGGTAGATGTCACAGTGTCTCCCAGGTAAGATATCGTATGGTATCCCTGTACACTCCCTGGCCACTTCTGCCTCGGTGTATCTCGCACACTTTCCAACGAGTGTGAGTACAAATCTGCAGTGATTGGTTTTTCGTTGCCTAAATTTCCGAGTAGTCCACCAGCTACAGAGCATGTTCTTGGGATCTGAAGGACAGGAACCCTCGGTGATAATCTATGTCTTGCGCGTTTAGGAGTGGCATACAGGGCACCCTTTTTGTCTCTTGTGAGCATTCGATCAAATATTGGTACATCGATGTGTCGAGAAAGTAACAGTAAATACGTTGTTGATTATCGTTGATTGTTGGTGGGTTACTTTTTTGGTCAACGCCTTCGCTATGTTATACAGTTGAAGTATAACTGTTTCTAGCTGGATGCGTTCGGCAAGTTCAACAAAGATTTGGCGATTGTTTCCTCGATGGCCAACTCCAGAGCAACATCACACATGACATGTAGCCGGCCACTGTCCGGTTCCAATTCGCGTCCGGTTCGTTATATTCAATTATGGGCAGATAAACTTGGGAAATCTATGAATCCGCCTCAGCTCTGGGTTAATTAGTAGCAATTGCGTTAGTAAAAGAGAGGACGTGTCATGCCGTAGTTGGGTGTAAGCGAATATAATGAACACAAATGGAATTGGCACTAGAATATCCAAATAATAATTCCAGGCCTTTATCCGTTAAATCCTCGGCACACGCATGGTAACAGAACTGGTATTTCTAGGTAATCAGCTATTTAGTTGATGACCAATCTCGACGTTGTTTAACTTCGGTCATTGTACGGAAACTCGTGTTTCAACGTG
This sequence comes from Acanthosepion lycidas, assembly GCA_963932145.1. Taxonomy (NCBI): domain Eukaryota; kingdom Metazoa; phylum Mollusca; class Cephalopoda; order Sepiida; family Sepiidae; genus Acanthosepion; species Acanthosepion lycidas. Next base: position 105,919,588 of record OZ010583.1, on the reverse strand, counting down.
ATGTGGCTATATGCGCTTTTCCCACAAGAGAGCGGGACATAAAATATTTAAGTAAATAAATACACAGCGGTGATTACTATATAGTAGTTTACACACGTTTGGCCACTGTGTGTTCTCAATACAAACAGTGTATTTCTTAGTATCAGATTCGAAGGAGAAATATCAAAAAACAAAATCCATTAAATAAAGCATACTAAGACGAAACATGGAGAGCTAAATGAAAAATATATCTGAAAACAAAACAAATGTAACAATCAAGACGGCCAAAAGCGGAATGAATAAAATCAGCCAACCAAACGACAATGTTATTAACTGATCCCACCTGCCTCCAAGAAAATTCTTTTGTAGAAGGAAATGAATGAAATACAAGGATATACAGCTTAATCCCTTTTTGCTGGTCACTGGATACGATTACGGAAAGTGGAACGTGTGTCTTTGCCGATAACATTTTTCGGTTTGTTGACCTTGCATTTTCATCACATTTTGCAATGTCGTCTGAGGATAAAACGGCGACACGCAGCTCCATTTGTCGGATTTGTGCCGTGATTACCAAACAGGAACTGCATACTTCGATTGCAGAAGCCGTCAGAATATGGCATTCGAAAATTTAGTAATCACTCTTGTGGCAAATTTTGAAGTCAATTTGCCAATTCTTCCGAAGCTATATCCTTCCTAAAGAACTTATTTTCTGAAAGAAAGTCAAAGTCAGGAAGAATTTTTAATACACACCATTTATTCAAATATATAAAGGATTCCAGATAGTAGTAGTTGTTTAGGCAATGGCTAAGTTACAGATGATTCTAGAAAAAAATTCTAATAAAAAATCCCCAAAATATTTTAACATATTCCGTACCTCCTTGGAATGTGCTTGAACCAAACATGTCAGTATTTATTTTGCAAGTTAATCTTTGAAACCCTGCTTAAGTGGTAATTCTATATCATCCTTTCCTAAATGTAGATTTGTTGCGGGATCCAACACTTTCGCGGAGATTTTTATCTTATTGAATCCTGACTACCGCTTTACACGTAGTAGAGAAAAACGACGTAATACCGAGCCACCGGTTGAACAGTGATAGAGAAAAATGACTCAATGTCTAGCTAAGAGTTTAACCTTGGTTAAATACTACACTCTTTTTCTATCTACCGTGAAACATTACATTTCAATTATTTGCAAATTTTGACGCAGGATCTCAGGCAGAAGTGTTAAACTTGTTCAGGAGCGCAGAACTGAAAGGGTTAATACTCCTGGTAAATTTGACCAGTAAACAATATTAGAGGATGCGTGAGACTCCTAGAAAAATAAGATAGGAATCATGGAATTTAAAGAAACGAATGTCAACAAATATATTGATAGGGTATATTACAAAAAAGAAAACTTAGAAATTAAATTTTAAGAGTTTCAAGCAACCTTCAGTGTTTGGAGCTGAGGTTCTTACATGTCGACCGGAGCGAATAAAATGTCTTTTCAATATGATAGTCACCAAAGAGGAGTGAGATTTTTTCAAATCTATGCACTCTGTAATTATTGCCATCGGGACGGTCATTCAAAATATCGACGTCCGTAATTATAGTAAGCTGCCAGTAATCCAATACTTTTGATGAAATTATATTCGTATCAAGATTATTTCAAACTGGTACTTAGATAGGATATATTTGTTTAGAGAAAAGATTCATATTATGTATCGGAATATTATCAATTACTAGAAGTCCCCGTTTTCCTATTTGAATATTCTGATGTATCTTAATTCTTATGTTAATGATTTGATAATCTCATGGCAAATTATACGATATTAAATACAGGTAAACATTTCTATATCGCATCGTTAAATATTTGAGCTTACAAATGTTAGCAACATAATGCAATAGGATTCATACATATGAATGCTCGACGTTATTTTAATAAGTAAGAAGGTAGAAATGAAAAAAAATTGAAATTGACAACATTTTTAGTTTCACAGAAATTGACTTTGAATACGTCTATCTTCATTTCTCACTTTCTTTTTCTCACTGAAACAATGTAATGTCTGCTATTTTCTTTAATGTGAAATTCGACTATTCTAACTATGCCATATAAAAAGAAAGCGGCGGACAGTTTTCTTTCTTTTTTTTCTGATTTCTATGTAGCGCAATATATATAAAATGTTTTGTTGACTTTCTTTCAACGCAATTGAAACGGAATAATTCATTATTTATGAGGTACTGACAGGGCGTCGAAACCGTGCTAACAAAGGAAGGGGCAAGCATAAATATTATTATTATTATTATTATTATTATTATTATTATTATTATTATTATTATTATTATTATTATTATTAACAGTTAAGAGAAGAGCGTCATTTTAGAAAAGAACAGATAAAAAAAAAAAAACACTGTGATTGGCAATGTTAAACAATATTTCGTCAGAATTTCAATCTTCCAGTGATACTTTTAAAAATTTCATCTATAAAATGTATAAATCTACAAAAAGTTATAAGTCTTTGTACAAACGTTGTTTGATTTATTACTTACTAGATACAGTAATTGTGGCACAAGGTAAAGAAAGTGGGGGCTATGGGTCAAGATTAGTCGGCACTAACTATCCTATACATAGCTAATCATATTCATGACCCAATTTACTCATTCATCTCACTCTGTTCGCTCCTACATACAGAAAAATACCTCACATACACACGGAACCTACGCCTCCGCAAATAAACCCATTACATAACATTTCAATACGTACAAATGTGTATACAAAAATAAATATAAAAAATTATATCAATGTTATAATGTTACAAACATTTATTGTCTTTTAATGAAATACTGCTGTATTGGTAATGGACGTGACAAAACGAGAAGACATACAATTGAAACATTTTTAATATGATGGTGAGCTTGTTCATCTTGGAATTTTCTGTTAGTTTCTTTTTTTTTAGCTACAAGGGGAATTAATTAAAAGGCTTAGTATAAATCCCATTCTACCCATTCTCCCGGGCGGAAAAGATATAATTTGTATACGTAACTATCCTCATGCGTTTGAAGGGTTAAAAGGTGGGTAGAGTTGGCATATATTTCAAAATTTGCACCTGAAGATGCCTGTCGAATATACAGACTTTTGTAATAAAATCTTCTTCAAGCTCCGTTGATGTCACATTATTGTTTCTGATATGTGTCATATTGAATGTTTCATTTATTTTTTTTCGTTGTGTATCCCAAGAAAATCTAGTATAACGCCGATCCTCTCGCACGGTGTCAGTTGAAACGCTCTCTCTGGTCAAGGCGTCCATGTGACGCCGTATGCTAACACCGCTAGGCCGACATCATCTACAAGACTGACCGTTGCTCCTGAATGGTCCGATATTACAGGGTAGACCTAAGTCTCCGGTTTCAAATTTCGGTTCGATTCCACTCACCAGCCACGTTGTGAGTTTTTGATAATGGTGAGTAGTTATTGGGTCGTAGAATTACGAAAGTACTACTTTCGTCTACCTACAAGCATGTTGGATGAGAATCGGGTTAGCAGAAAATAAATATAACCAAATCTATCCGATTTTAGACGGACAAATGATATATATATATATATAACATCAACAATACACATAATAATACAATTCTCGTGACAAAAAATACTTCGATTAATTTCGGTAAAGGAGAGAGGTTGCTTCCTTTTAACCCTTTCTGGTCTGTTCTTAGCGCAATTACTACAACTCTCAATGTTTCCTTCCTCAGTAATAGTAATAATATTAGTGGTAGCAGGAGCAGCTGTAGTTATATCAACAGCACATGTTAGCGGGTGCTTTGTTCCAAACTCTAACATCACTTCCTCGTTGTCTCTAACCCAATTCTACTCTACTCTCACCCAAACTCTGCTATGTCCTCAACACATATCTGCTCTACTTCCCGCTGGCTCGCATCTTTATATAGAGAACCAGTGAATTATTTTATTTCTAGTGCGAACGTACTGACATAGTTAGGCTCGGGGCAACCCATTTCCCGACACGCTTCAAAAACAAAAAGAATCACACTCCTGTCATCTTTCAGTGCCATGATCGTATTGCCATTGTTCGAATTTTGTCTATTGGTAGCTCTGAACAATTTAGGTAAACTTTACATGGATTCCTCCTGTCTGTGTTTTTTACGATAAAGGTAACCTTTAGATCAAGGCATTCTTAATACTATCTTCTATTAATAATCTCATATCTTTTGTACGCATAAAAAGAAAACAAAATCGTGTTCTAAATTAACTTTTTGTAACATTTACATTTCAAAGACATTACAGCATTTTTAACATCTTGTTTCTTTCGAAAAACACATTTTTCCTGTTTTCCAGTATATCCATCTTTATTATCATCATTATTATTTTATCGTGGTGATATTGCTCTCCCTCGCGACACAAGTAGAATTGCCAACTTCTGAAGAAATCTGGAGGCTTCTCTTTGAATTTGTGATAGAATTAGCTTGATTCATGTTTTGCACAACAAACAGGTTTCCTTCTTCTGATTGTCTTTGACAAGCATCTTAAGGTGCATATTCTGTGAAAAAAAGATTCAGAATCCACTGATATTTCGACTAGATAAGTTTGTAAAAAAATTATTGCAGAACGACAAAGAAAGAAAATATACGATCTCAACTAAAAATATTTACGCAATTGAATTATAAACCGATATTTAAGGGAATAGCAAAACAAGATTGTAAATTTAAAGGCATAATTGGCAATGATACTTGATTTTTTCTATTTTGTTTGCCTTAATAAACATGATATTGTAAGTAAATGAATACAGTAGCTCTTAAGGAATAGGGACATTTGAAGTTTCCTTTCAAAGCTGTATCAATATTGTATTTTTAATAATTTCAAAAGATACCGAGACTAATCTTTTAAGAACAATTTTAGCATATATACTATAAAATATCAATTGCAACAATTTTCAATTTACTTCCTGTTATGAGATTTACCCATAATAATAATAATGGAGTATTCCATACTTAATAAATACTGCGCCTCAGGAGTAGGCAAGGAGTTGGTCAATCAGTCGACTGGCTGATCGGTTGAACTCTCTGCCTTCGGGCGGAAGGAACCCGAAGGTGGCTACGCCGAAGGGCGGACTCTCTTTCGGGGAGGTAAACCGGCCCTGCACCCGTTTATACGGCTTCAATCGGCATATTTTTTGACCGAGCCCACTGCTCGGAAATCCCACATTAAAAACGGCCTTGTGCCACATGACGCCCCAGTGTGGGGGACTAAATATCGTCGGTCAGTCAGTCAGTCAACTGGCTGATCGGTTGAACTCTCTGCCTTCGGGCGGGGAGGAACTCGAAGGAGGCTACGGGCTCGGAGATCCCACAGGCTCGGAGATCCCACAGGCTCGGAGATCCCACAGGCTCGGAGATCCCACAGACTCGGAGATCCCACTTTAAAAAGGCCTTGTGCCACATGACGCCATCGTGGGAGGTGACTGAATATTGTCAGTCAGTCAGTCGTTCAAGTCTTGAACGGCTGTTCGGTTAAACTCTCTGCCTACGGGCGGGGAGGAACCAGAAAGAGGCTACGCCGAAGGGCGGAGTCTCTTTCTGGGAGGTAAACCGTCCCTGAATCCGTTTATATGGGTTCAATGGGCATATTTTTGGCCGAGCCTACGGGCTCGGAGATCCCACGTTAAACTGGCATTGAGTCATATGATGCCACGTGATGGGGTGACTAAATATAGTCAGTCAGTCGAGGTCGGTCGACCGGCTGTTCGGATGAACTCTATGCCTTTGGGCGGGGAGGAACCCGAAGGAGGCTACGCCGAAGGGCAGATTCTCTTTCGTGGAGGTAAACCGACCCTGAACCCGTTTATACGGGTTCAATGGGCATATTTTTGGGCCGAGTCCACGGGCTCGGAGATCCCTCGTTAAACCGGCCTTGTGCCACATGATGCCCACGTGGGGGGGGTGACTAAATATAGTCATTCAGTCGTTCAAGTCGAATCAATGGTTTGTGTCAGTCAGTAGTTCAAATCGACTCAAGAGTTGAGTCAGGGGCAGTCCGAAACAGAGTCGCGTTCAGACAATTACTGCAAGACATTGGAATAGTGATACTGGTCGAGACTACATTGTTCTCTCTACTAAACCTGATTGTTCATACTAACACTTTTACTTTTCTATATATATTCCTGTTTGTAATATATCTGTGTTATTCCATACCTGTGTTGGCGTTCTTTATTGGTCCTCTTTGGACTATCACCGTTGGTACAAGGTACCGAACCACTACACTTCCAATGTGTCAAGTATTAGCACAGCAAATTAACAGTGTTTATTAAGTAAAGGAAAATTTATAAAATCTCTTCAATATACCTTTGTACAAATTAGCGTACCTTGGATTTATCCATTCATTGTTTACAAAATGTGAGGAAATAAATTGTATTTTCTGATACATTGACTCAAAGAAGCGTTAAATCATACGTCTTGAAGAAAGATAAATTCAAAAATTCTATGCGAACGATATTAATTTATTTTTAGGAATATTTATAAAACTAAGTAAATAGCAATTTGTTATAAATACCAAATGATCATATCATTACTTAAGGAACTTTTGAAATTGTAGAATGTGCTAGCGATTAATTTAAGAAAATGGGAGCTTTCATGTTTATTGAGAATATTAACAATAAAAAGTAAAGTGTACCCAAAAAGAAAAAAAAAACCTTACGAATCTGAATGTGATGAAAATATTTACCATTGCAAGATATTTCTTTTAACAATGTAAAGCACAAATGCCACTAGTACGTAGGTGGTTACAGAGACAGAAAAGTGAGAGAAAAGACTGAGAATAGGGACAACTGACGAAAGGACAAAAAAGGAACTGAATTCAAGAAGAAGGAAGATGACAATTGGCTTTGCATTCATATTTTTGAAGATTGTAGTTATCAGGGAAGTAAGAAATCCGTAGGGAGTTTCACAGGTGGGAAGAGTAAGAAAAGAAACAGTTGGAATAGAAGTGGCGGTTTTATTTATCTATTTCAACAGTAAACGGGTGGGATCTAGCAAGCTTAAAATCATGCATTTGGGGCACCAGAGCAGTTCACATGAAAATATTTGTAGAAAAGACAGAGAGAAGCCATGCCATGTCAACAAGATAGAGACTGAAGTCAGAATACCAAGCCAGGATCGTTTACATTACAGATCTTTCATTAGATGTTGTCAAGAAACTCGCAGTAGATGCAACAATTGATTCTATGCAGTCGCTCTACTTCACGTCAGCTGAAAACGTGAAGCCAAGAAGGTTCAGTGTGCTGTTCTCCAGGAATCAAGCATCGGGCAGGCTCATGGGATGCTGAAAATTTTCTCGGTGGTATAGACAGACAGATTTGTTTTGAAGGGGGTTTAAAATTTAGAATCCATTTACGCCCCAATTAACCATTTTTTAAAAAAGTGAAACATCTAGTTTTACGGATTTGCTATTGAGAGTAAATGGTAGTGTCATCTGCATAAATGCCTATTTGCGAACTGATAACATCAAAGATTATTTATAAAAGCCATAACACATGTCAGTCTTGTCTGACACTCGCCTTCGTGTGAAAGTATCTGGAAGCGATCCCATTTAAAAAAACCTTCATTTCCCACTTTGATAGAAACAATTGGATTTAATCAAAGAATCGTCCCGTAATACCATACCCCTGGAGCTTACGTAGAAGGCCAGCGTGCCAAACCCTGTCAAACGTCTTCGATAAATATAGAGCCATAGTTCAAGCTTCACCGTTATTATCAAGTACTTGATATGCATATTCAGTGAAGGCCTCTAACACATCAGCGGTAGACCTGGCGAAACGAAAACCGTATTCTTTGTTCGATAGTAGGTCGTGAGAATTAACTTCAGCATTTAATAGAGCCTTGAGTACGTTGCTGAAAAGCAGTAAGAGAGTAATAGGTTCATAGTTTGAGGAGTCAGACTGTTCTCCAAAGTTCTTAAAAAGAGGAACTGCGGTAAGGTTCTTCCAACAAGCGTGAAATTAGGAAGAAGCGAGGCAGTACTTGTAGATCTTGGAGAGAACTGGAGCCATTTCGGAAGCACGTTTCTTTTTAATGGCGGCTGGGATACCGCGAGTTCGGCTTGCCTTGTGGGAGTCACCTTTCACCCAGAATGAGAACAGGGATGCGCTTTTTTGAAAAGGGTTATTAAAGACTTCATTCCAAGGGGAGTAACGAAGGAAGTCACGGAACGAGTCCCGATCGGCTCGTTCATAATAAAATATATTCTGTTGGTAGGAGGTTCTTGATTAGGAGGAGACCGAAAAGAGAACTTTTAAAACACTAACGCATGATCAGATTTTCCAAGAGGGCAGAGATGCTGAGTCCGTCATGAGCGAGGGATAGACGTAAGAAAAGGTCAAAAAGAGGAGCGTGTCCATCAGAGTTACTGGGGAAACATGTGTGGAAGTCCATAATTTGTGTGTGAGTTTGACTGAAAGAGAAGTTCAAGGTTCGGACGTCCACGAGGTCAGTGATATTGTGATTGAGCCAATTGGCACGGCGGGCACTGAAGTCACCGAACACAAATATATTTGTAAAAGGGTGTAGAGAGAGACAGCCTTGTCTATATTATCAGAAATACTATCTCGCGCGCTCCAGTCATGAGAGGAAGGGGAATGGTATATAAAAAGAACTATGTTTAGTATAGAAAGTCGGTTAAGTAAAAATGTGAAAAACTGACCTCCCATTAAATTCATTGAGAAACTGGTATCCCATTAAAATTAATTGAAAAACTGGTCTCCCATTAAAATTCAAACATTAAAATTGCTTACAATAATATTGACGTGTTTCTTAATGTACATTGTTTCTAAAAAAACTTCAATCCTTGCTACTGGCCTAGCCTTAAAATTAATAGTCTACACCCCCTCAACATATAGCCAATTTCTTCATATCGTGTATGTCCAGTAGGTTGTGGTTAATAGTCAATCTGCTAAAGCATATGAGATAAATGCAAGTGTACCACAAGGCTGTTTTCTACGTCATACAGTACCTCATTCTGCTAAATATGAATTATCTGTCTAAAAACATTATCATATCACGACTAAATATATATACAAACAATAAAAATTCTTTATCACCGCAGCCTGGTAGATGGTCTCTCTTCTGACCTGGCACGCACAGGTTGAACGGTCTTTTAATATTCAATATATCATAAACCAGAGCAGACTGAGCTTTCTCCAGTTATGATGTACAGTTGTCCATTGTATTTCAACACACACCAGACATCAATGAAACAGATATATACAATGCAAAGAGCATTTTAAATAATTTGTTCCGTTTGTACCTTTCCAGAAAGTACATAAATCCCCAGGAGAGCCAGATCAGACCAAAATTTGATAATTGCTGACACATCGTGGCTGGCGCTCCCCAATCCCCACTTTCCGTAAAAAATTCTACTCGTTCGGAATGCGAGGGCCACACAGTACACAAACTCACTTATTGGGATCCCAATGTCAACTGAGTAATCCCAAAGGATAATTTCGGTTTACCTATAAACAGTAAGATTTCCTGAGATTACCAGTAAGAATGAAGATCGTCGAAGATCGGTTGGGCGGGTGAAGTCTATTCTCCTTTTGTAGATAACTTCCTACAGATCTTCTGATACTACTTCGCTGTTTATTTGGCAAAAGTTTAGATGACCTACATTCTTTACATCCACCAGTTCAGACTTTTTTACGGTAAGTACACGCCATATTACGTAAATAGAGTTGAATCACTTTTATTTCCCTCGTAAACATGTAAGAAGAAATTCTCGCTCAGTCAGATTTTTCTCAAGAAACATCATTTTGTGGAACTGACTCTATATTTTGACCCTTTTTGAAATCAAGGGTGGATCATTGTCCTTCTTCTCAGTATAATCCTGACTTTTAACTACTTCTTTTTTTTTCATTCATATCACACATCTTATATGTATTATGAGATCAAAAGAGTCTAAGCGGCATTATGGGAGATGAATTATTTTTCAGTCTGCAACACGATTCTCAAAGAATAATATTTGCTTCCATCTCGCTACACGATGGCAGTTTTCATAGGTTTGCTTCAAGTGAAATATATTCCTTGCTTCCACCTGTGTACATTCACAGCTACAACTCGACATGTCACCTACACTCATCACCATTCCCTTCATGTTCCATTAGCGAGGAAGAAATTCCAAAGAAGTTATATACCCTACTGAAATAAGAGTTGACCGTATATGGATAGGCACGTCGTCAACTTGTGGGTTTAATGCTGTAAAGAAATCGTAACAGAACACTAGTTGAGATGACTGTGATATTTTTAAATATATTTAAAAACAAATGAGAAAAACAAATTATCCCGGAATATCTAATGCTTAATAATAGCATTATTCTCAGAAAAAATAGTCATCTGCATTAAGCAATTCAGCAATGAAAAAGATCATTCTTCCTGGTGTGAATTTCAATATTTGATTGTGTACATCCATGACTGGAGACGTAATAGAAATGAACCTATTCGAGATTCAAATTTTTCTGTCGAATCTAATCATGTGAATGTTACACTATAAATATTCATAGTATTATGCAGTGAATATTCTATAGTTTTCTTTTAAATTATTTTGATCTCTAAGCTCACCACCAGATTTTCAATAACATCAAGATATTTGCTTCACGCTTAAACAACAATCAATCTACGGTGACTAAAGTTTTAAAATGTAAAATTCATGAAATCAAGTATCAAAATATTATTCATGAAATCAATCCGATATTAATCTAAAACATTCATTAAAGACGTTGGTACATTCAGATTTAAGTGGCTATTGGCAGGAGAATCGATAAAAAAATATGAAAACCCTATCTAACAATTTTGAGGAGCAAAAATTAAAACTATGAATTGTTTTTGAAAAATAATGCACGGAAAATCAAAGTTTTCAATTTAGTAAAATATTTTAAAAGTAAAAAGTTTAATAATCATTATAAAAATAATGATTTTGAATATTATCAGGGATTTTCTTTCACTATTAAATAAGCTTAAGCCTTCCATGAAAAGTCAGCAATGAAGGACAGTGAAAAGGATTAACAAAAAAGTATTAAAATACGGAATACATGTTATTCATTAAAACACACATCCCGGAGTATGAACTAAGTTTTGGTAACAACAAAATCAGTCAGGTATAATAGTTTAAGCATCTGTTTTAACGGATGAGAACAATATGAATCTGTCTATATCAAGGATACATGGCACAGTGGATAAAGGCGTTGGTTAGATCCAGTGACAGGACCCAAAGAGTGTAAGTTCAATACCCGATTAAGGCAGTGGAGAATTTGAAGAGGGGAATTAACAAGAGATAACTGATAACTGGCATCCATTAAACATGAACAGTCTACCCCAGTGAGCGAAATAAAGGGTCCAGTTCGACATTCCAACTACCTGAAGAAGGCTGGGGCGTACAACGGCCGAAACGTTGTGATAAATATGGCGAAAAAGATGAAGATAATAGTCCGAATAATATAAATAGTGTAGAAGTATGAATATCCAAAGGAATAATTAAGAAACATTTAAGAAACTCTGTTAAATATTAAAAAGAAAGGGAAACGTAGGGAAATATCATTAGAAACGGCACTTTACTACAAGGAAGCCGATGCGGGGAAATTTCCTCACAGTCAAAGAAGAGACTTGAGCAAAGATAGACTGATTCTACCGACGAAAATTACGAATATAAACGAGTGAAATGACGAAGTCTGTAAGCAAACAGGCGTAACAACATAAGTTGTATTTTCATTCAAATAGAGAGAGTTGATATTTCTAGGATGCATATTGAAACACGAGGGATAGCAAAATTGAACACCGGCATAACATTTTGAGGGCAAGATGTTAAAGAATGATAGCAAATAGTAAAAGTAAAAACATTACAAAAGAAAGAAACTTAAGGATAGCCATTTCCGGCTACGTTCTGAAAGGTGTTTTCTCATGCGAAAAGAAAAAAAAAAAAAAAAAAAAAAAAAAATATATATATATATATATATATATATATATATATATATATATATATATATATATATATATATATATATATATATATAGCGCCGTTCGATAAAAGTGACTCACCTGATTGTTTTACATATTTTTTTACTAATTTTTGATCTTACTAACATAAAGGCGCCTACCCGATCACTTAGTAAAAAAAATGTTTACACACCCTAAGGTATTATATTCGTAATTATAATTTTGGATATAAATGAGATTTAGGGAAAAACTCTGTGCAAAAAAAGTGACTCACTTATTTCCTGTAACTAGTAATCAATAGAAACATAACCGAACAGCTTTAAATAAAGAATAATAGACGTATAATTTATTTATAATAGGTAATTTTAGGTTGGCGCAAAAAAAATGTCGTAATAATGTCGTTTTTTTACCTTAAAATACGTCAAAAAACGACATTATTACGTCGATATTTTTGCACCAACCTAATAATTCGAAATATCTAATAATCAATGTCTCCTCCTTAAATTTTGAATAACCTTTTCAACTTGATTAGGTTCTGGTAAATCTCATCTCCATTCGAATATGAAATTCACAATCTTTGTAGCTCAACTGATCTCTCGTGAGCCTGTACTTTATAATGCGCCGTAAGTTTTTTATAGTGTTGAGGTCAGGAGATTGGAGCGGTCATGTCATAACACTCACCTGCTTCTCATCAAACTATTCCTTCATCAATTTTGATTTGTGACAGGGAGCATTACCCTGCATAAAAATGAGCTTGCTGGGGTCAATTTGCACCCTTTCAGCAGAAGTGAGCAGACAAGACTCTAAAATTATCTTGTACTGCTCGATCCTGAGGGTCTTTTCAGTAGGGTTTAAGAAACGATTTCCATAAAAAGAAAAGCATCCCCAGAACATTATACTGAACGGATGCTTGACAGTACTTACTGCTAAATTCAAAGAGCTTTCAAAGTTTCTTCGGATTTTAGATCGCTTATCCTTTGAATTTAGCTCAACTTTCGTTTGATCGGAGAACAGAATATTTAGTAAAAAAAATCAGGTGAATCACTTTTATCAGACAGCACTATATATATATATATATATATATATATATATATATATATATATATATATATATATATATATTACGCATTAAGTTAAATAATTAATGAAATTTAATGAAAATAAGTTAAATAATTAATGAAATTGAATGTTTGTGAATAAATCTGAGATTTTATTACAAATATTTAAATGCGACATATATATTTGTTTCCCTCAGAACAGGAATAAACATCAAACCATATAGTAATTATAAATATGTATTTAAGTTTATATTTATCTGTTCCCTAATTGAAAGAAAGGGAGACAAATAAAAATGATTTAATAACATTAGGAGTAATTACTTCCCTTAGTCATTTACATCAACTATACAATAAAATATTTATTATCTGCATTTAGCCAAACTTAGATCTCGAGCAAAATGAATCGTTTAGTTAATCAGTTGCTTTATTTCTACGTTTCGTGAAAAAGATTCTGTTGCCGCCGTCTTTGTCGTTCTCTTGCTAAGGATTTTATCCTGGGTAATATATCCATTTCACTGTTATATGAAACATAATATGTTTAACATGAAATGATATTGAGCCCAAAGTGATTTATATAATAACAGTAGTAATCAATGATTCATATATACCATTGAAAGTCCAAGAATATGAAGGGAATGGATTAAGGAAACACTTCATTAGCCTATGTTTTGTTTTGAATTCTTTATGTCCACGTTATTGTTTCAAGACTTTTCTTTCATTACACCTCACTATTAAAATTCGTCCTGAGTGGGAAGATAAAGTAAATCCGCGTGCTGAGTAAGACGATAAACTATATCCGACAGGGAGGCCTCTGATCAGGAGGTTTTAAAGAGCTTGGAACCACCTCTTAATGGCTGGTGCTCCCAGTTCCACCATGACCCGAGGTGGTACCACCAGTTAGGGTCCAAACTATGGGCAGATAATTAAAGCCAAAACTGGGTATAAAACACTATGAAAGAGTAAAATAGGTTTTAATAACAGCAATAACATTTTGGAAGGAAAAAATATTCCAAACAATATATTCTTAAAGGAAAATTATATTCCCAGCAATATATTTTTAAAGGAAAAATATATTCGCAGCAATATATTTTTGAAGGAAAAATATTCCCAGCAATATATTTTAAAAGGAAAAATATTCCCAGCAATATATTTTTAAAGGAAAAAATATTCCCAGCAATATATTTTTGAAGGAAAAATATATTCGCATCAATATATTTTTAAAGGAAAAAATATTCCCAGCAATATATTTTTAAAGGAAAAATATTCCCAGCAATATATTTTTGAAGGAAAAAAATATTCGCAGCAATATATTTTTAAAGGAAAAAATATTCCCAGCAATATATTTTTAAAGGAAAAAATATTCCCAGCAATATATTTTTAAAGGAAAAATATTTCCAGCAATATATTTTTGAAGGAAAAATATTCCCAGCAATATATTTTAAAAGGAAAAATATTCGCAGCAATATATTTTTAAAGGAAAAAATATTCCCAGCAATATATTTTAAAAGGAAAAATATTCCCAGCAATATATTTTTGAAGGAAAAATATTCCCAGCAATATCTTTTTAAAGGAAAAATATATTCGCAGCAATATATTTTTGAAGGAACAAATATTCCCAGCAATATATTTTTGAAGGAAAAAATATTCCCAGCAATATATTTTTGGAAAAAATATAACCAGCAATATATTTTTGGAAAAAATATAACCAGCAATAAAAACCTTGCCGGCATCAAATAACACATTAAGGTAAATTATGCGGTAAAACAAAACAAACCAAGCTTAACTATTAAAACTTTCTATAAATTACCATCATTTTGACACACGGGTACACTTGTAATATTCAGAATTAATAATACAGATATGTTTTATAGGGATAAAGAGTCGTTGCCGACGCAAGAGTTTGAACACAGATTATCAGAGAGCAGGTGATTCCATTTCGAATAAGTAGACCACGTGATCGTAAAGGAAAGGTATGTATTAGGTTGGTGCAAAAATAATGACGTAATAATGTCGTTTTTTGACGTTAAAAATACGTCAAAAAACGACATTATTACGTCATTATTTTTGCACCAACCTAATATTTGAATTAGCTTGACCTCAAAGTGATCGCGATTCTTTATACTATCCTCTATACTATTTTCTGATCATTCTTCGGATTACTATTTGGCGGTTACTATTCGAACAATTATTACTAGTGTGAATATTATTTGAAGGAGTTACTACTAATATATGCGATTCCAAAATCTCGTCTGCAACGAGAATTACGAACGTGATAACGAGCATTCTTTAACAAGAAATTTAGAATGAAATCTTAGAATTAGTATGTTTAGTGTAAGATTTAATGTATTTAATTAATCATTTCAAATTATTTTTTAAATGATTTAAATTTCGGATGATATTCCTTACCAGATTTCATCTTCAGAGCTGACTGTAATGACACTCATTTTCTCTTGCAATGCTACTTATTCATTCCATATTCAAAGATTATGTAGCTTTCTTATACTTCTTATATGACGTCTATACTTTATTGCCGGCTGGTCATTTGATTCTTAACCGGCAATCAGCAGGTCCCTATTCCAAAGAGAGTACATATATATCTGTCTTTCTTAAAGATTTGTTTGCAATATGACGAACCTGACATTTAAGTTTAGACAGATTTTTGAGAGTTCCGATAATTTTTCTTTTCAGCTTTTGTTAGACGTTACGCAACATAATTTCAAATATTTTTTATGTTCTCTTTTTAGAAATAATCTCTTCATTTACGACCTTCTGACTATTCTTTAATCGTCTCTATTGTTTATGGTAAATGCGTGGAGTATTATCACTTTGGCGGCCAGATACTACCATGGCCACCCTAACCATATATATTAGTAACCAAATTACAATGTTTTCCTTGTGAAAACAGCAAAAGAATGAATGTATTAATATTTTCTCGTCCATGTAGTTTCCATTTTGCTTTGAAGATTATATTATTCTCAATTAAGAAAATGTTGTAAAGCGATCATAATCAGAAATAAAATCCTACAAAACTAATTTAATTAATATTCTTGAAATATTATAACGGCAATGCTAATAATTGCTATGATTTTTTCTATGCTCATGCAGGCATATATTCACCCTTCGACACAGAAGGTATCCAGCACAATGCCGTTTAAAAGTGTGAACCAACCCTGACTTGCCACGCCTAAGTAAATTATGCAATTATCCTTCAAAAATATTTTAAAATAAACATAAAAGTATTTATTAAAATAGTATAATAGTAGCTTTTCTTAAAAAAACACAATCATATAAATAGATATAGGGATTTCTGAAGCGTAGCTTAGATGTGGCACAAGCTCGAAAATATGGGGCACCCAGGGAGGATCGAATTCACTAATCAGGCTTAACTTTTCTAATGAGATAAAATAAGAATTCAAATCACGTGAAGAAGGCCGGAGCGTACAACGGCTGAAACATTGTGAATATAGCAATGAAGATGAGGAGAACAGTCCGAAAAATATACATATCCATGGAATCATATTACCTCATCTCAAAGATATAAACAGATATAAACTATATTTTCTATAAGGAATGTTCTCATAGTTCCCACTCTCATCTTCAAATTTACAAACTTTTACATTCTTATGCGTCAGTCTTAAACTGATCCATTCTCTTTTTTATGGACTCAAATATTGAAATAAAACACGTTCGAATAGGATATAAAAGAAATAACAGTTAAAAAGAATGTGTTACAAATTAACTGAGAGCAAAAGAAAGAAAAGACAAATGAAAAGCGACTGAACATATGGTGTTGCAAAAGGAACAAAAAAATTAAAACAATGTAAAATATATTATCGAATGCCGGAGAAAGCACCGTCCCTTTGTTACGTCTTGCCAAACCTTGTTTAGATAATACATTTTCAATTTGGACATCCATAAGGTTCAATGGGGCAACACGATCGAAATGATTACTCAGTAGTAATCCTCAAGCAGAAGAACCTGACTAGAATTATTCCATGCTGAGGCCCCTGTACTTAATAATGACAACAGTTAAACCATTTTTTTTTAATATAATAAAAAGAAATGTAGTAATCGTGATATTATTAGAATTAGAAGTATTAAATCATCCGTAGGCCAGACAGGAAAAGCAGAAAATATTTCAAATAGATATTATCTGAAACAGAGCAACAACTAAATGGTACAATAAAGACCAAATAATCTGTTGAGAGAGACAAATTAAAAATTTAAAAAAATAAAAAGCAGCTTAATGAGAAAAGCATATTAAAATATGCCGAAATAAAATATATAAATCGTTAATGAGAAAGATGTAGTTTAAAGGTGCACAAAGTTGAAAAAGGAATCTAAAAAACTGTTGAATCTTGACTAATGCATGGAATAATAATGCAACACAAAATGTACTTAGAACAAAATGTATTGAAACAAGAAAGTGTACACAATATTTACATATAGTCTTTTGTATATTCCTGGGAAGACCGTTCCTGGAGAATGTGTTGACTGAGTCGCAGTCGGGCAGAGTCTCTGGTTGGATCTGCTCTCTTCCAGGTACCAACCATATTTATATGGTCGGCACTCCACTATGCAAATTAGGTGGATCCTACCACAACAAAAACAGAGAGATTATAAAAGTAACATACAAAAATAATATAAATAGAACTATATATAACTTCTTCAATTACAAGCAACATAAGTAATTTTCCTTTGATATTAACGATAATATTATCACTGTTCTTATGTCAAAAGTCGTGCATGCTGAAAAAAGAACCTATATGTACATATCGGTTTGAAACAAATGTTCATAGCTTTTTTAAAATAGTTGACATTTGAACAAGTGATTTAATATCACACAATCCTGAAATGGATACGATATATACATTTTCTGCAAGGTACACTTACTAAACGTCTTCGTCTATGTGTGTATTGTGAATTTTAAATATATAACATGTAAAGTGAATGAAATGCATTTTCAACATTTAATGATACATTTATTTCGGGAAAAGGGGGTACAAATAATAAAAGATATATATGCCGTTTTGGGAGATGGTGTTGTGACTGAGAATAATTTTCGCGAGTGTTTCGTTGGTGTTTTGACCAAGTGAATGTTTAAAGAATTAACAAAACAAGTGTTACAGATATATCATATATCAAACAGTAAGTACAACAGAAGCGTATTACACGACTGGTGAGTATGTGACGGTTGATATAGCGTTCAATCTATTCGACTGTTATATTTACCAGCCTCTCTACGAGGTAGGATGTGGCAGAAGGTCGATTTTCATGTTAGGCAATCAGAGCTCGTAGGCTCGGCCAAAAATTCCCCATATAAAACCCACTATAAAACGGGGTGGGGTAGCTGTTTCCCTAGACAAGACTCTGCCCATCGACATAGACTCGTCTGAGGAGACTCTCTGCCCAGACTTCGACGACCACAGCTGGAACAGATCTATTCGACTGATAATATTTAACAGCACCCCCTTCGAGGGATGCATGTGGCATAACGCCGAGTTTACCGTGGGTTCTCCGAGCCCATAGGCTCGACCAAATATATCCCCGTAGAATCCGCATAAACGTGTCCAGGCCTGTCTACCTCCCCGGACCAAACTTTACCCTTCGGCAGAGCCTCGTCCGGTTTCCTCTCTGCCAAAGACAGAAAGTTCCAAAGCACAGTCCGAACAGATCTGTTCCACTGTTATATTTAACAGAACATGAAAAGATGTATGTGGCATAAGGCCGAGTTTACCGTGAGTACACCTAACTCGTAGGCCGAAAATATACCCTTACATCCCGCATAAACGGATTCAAGGCCTGCCTACCTACCCGGACGAAACTTTGCCCTGCGTCAAATCCTCGTCGAGTTCCCCTCTGCTCAAGGCAGAGAGTTCGACAGTATGAAAAGGATGGGCAATTGTTCCCCAAGGCCTTCTCTCCAACTGATCTTATAGTAGGCGGAAGAGTCAAACATAGACTCTTTATAGGGAGGATACCACAGCCGTTAGGATCATGTGGAAATTTTTATCTTGGAAATCGTGAACATAGTGGCAGTTTTGCTTTTAGTGATGATGACCAAATCGAAGCTCCAATTAAAATAACATGACGCAGGATCTCAAATAGATGATACTGAACATATCACGTATTAGCGTTATGCCGGATTTGAAAATACTTTGACAGACGTTTCGCTACGTTGTTTAGTTACCTCACGACATAACAGGGAAAAAGGCACCACAAATCCATTTGTGAGATTCAGCTCAAACGTAACAAAATATAATTCCCTTAAAAAGAAAAAGACGATCACAGGCAGTATGAATAATTGATTGTTTACAATAATCTGAAAAGTAAATATTCTTGTGTGAATCAAAATATGACTCTGTTAACTATTCTGCATTGGAAGAAGGTGACGTTTTGTTCTGGAAGCC